>VMDR010002547.1:0-89253 GCA_007922815.1 Macrotus californicus
AAAGGTGAGATCATGTGGTATTTGTCCCTCACCGCCTGGCTTATTTCACTTAGCATAATGCTCTCTAGTTCCATCCATGCTGTTGCAAAGGGTAGGATCTCCTTCTTTCTCTCTGCTGTGTAGAATTCCATTCTGTAAATGTACCATAGTTGTTTTTTTTTAAAGATTTTATTACTTTATTGTTCAATTATAGTTGTCTGCATTTTCTCCCCATCACTGCCCCCCACCCGAGCCAAGCCACCTCCCTCCCTTTCTCCCACCCTCTTACCATAGTTTTTTGATTGTACACCAACAATGTAAAATCAGAACAGAAATCAGGAAAAAAAATCCCATTTGATATAGCAACAAGAAAAATAAAGTACCTAGGAATAAACCTAACCAAGGAGATAAAAGACCTGTACTTAGAAAACTATACAACACTGAAGAAAGAAATTAAGGAAGACACAAATGGAAGCATGTACCATGCTCATGGATAGGAAGAATTACCATCATAATATTGCATGAAGTCCTTCCTGTTGAATGACTCACTGGATGAGATGGTCATATTCCTTTTATGAAATTAAAAATCATAGTGTTTATGATTTGAGAAAATTCATCTAGGATATTATCATTTGTAGACTCATTCTGAAATCTCCCTCATACTTTCAGTTTTGTCATTATCCTAGAGTGCACGCCACTCTCTGTCACTCTTCATCATCTCATTCATCCAATGATAGTGAATGTCTACTGCAGTTCCTTCTCTTTGCCAGTATGGGTGGAAAATGAAAAGTTTTGAATTCTCAACCATGCTTAATGAAAGCTAACAGCAGGTGTCAATAGTCTTACACCTTCTTGAAGATGATGCAGATTCTGTGTAATGCATTTAATACGTTGGGAGTAATGAAGAATGATGATGTATTTCACTATTGCATGATCCTAAATATTTTCTTTATTCTCTTATTTCTTTTTTTTTTTTGTGCTCTCATTGGGAATAATGAATGAATAATGATTAGTAAAAGTGAAATAATTCCCAAGATGATGAAATAGACAAATGTTTCATGATACAGAAGACGTAAGATCCCTCAGATCCCAAAATGTATCCTAAATTTATAAAAGGGTCCAGTGGATCCAGATAGAAATGACATGATAGAATGAGTTTTATTCTATTTTTAAAAAATACTGAAATGAATTTTACTTTTGTTCTTTAGAAAACCTCTAAAGGAATAGAAGTCCTGTAATTCCAGTCTTTAAAAGTAGTTAAAACTGTTTAAAACAGGAACCCAAAATTGTGTCTAATAGGCCTAGTTGGCATACCAAGGGTTAATGCTCACCCTAACTCAGTGGAATGAATAGGTATTGCTGTTATCTTCATGTTAGAAATTAAGAAGCTAAGGCCTAAAAAGGTTAAGTAATTTGTTCAAGATCACAAAGCTATTAAATGACAGACCTGGGATTTTAACCCTCTAAATCTATACTTTTTACCCCCTTCTAAGCTATCCTGCCTTTGCTTTACCACCAGGCTTTCCCAAGTGTAGAATCCTGTCCTTAAACCCTGTCATCTTCCCTCTACTTGTAGAGTCTCATCAGATCAGGCTACTCTTTTCTTCCTAATTGCTGCTTCTCTTCTCTGCCCCATTAGCCAGACGCTAGTGTGTTTCTTCATCCCAACAAAATTACTATGTTTTGTGTTTTTTGGTGTTTTGTTTTTCTTAAATGCTGGGGAGACTGCATTCCTCATGCCTTTGATAGCACTGAAGGCTGGTTTTCTGCCCCTGGGGTTAATTTGAGCTTGAGAGGAGCAAAAGCTAAAGAAACAATGGATTTCACAGGAACTTTAAAAATAAGTAGAATTATTATAAATTCCCATTATAATTGGAATATAGTCTATATTCAAAAGTACTGTTTGAGTATTCTGCATTCATTCCTTTCTTCAAGTCCTCTTTCAACACTTTAGCCACACTCCTGGTTTCAGACCCTGTCTGGTTTTGTCTTTCATCCATCACCATTATCTCCTTTTTGTGTCATTGCTCATTACTTCCTAGACCTGGGACAAAAGCAAGCTACGTACACACATCATCTCCAGGACTGAGGAAACCATAGCAAAGTCTAAACTGTTGGGTTATTTGTTCAAGTTGAGGCCCACATTGACAGTGAGATCTGGATGCACCACTGAGTCTTGAAAAAAACAAGCAGAGGTGACAGCAGAGGGTCAGATAGTCACCAGCATCCAGAGATCAGATCCTCCAGGCATTGCCGTGTGATTCACTGCACCTGCAAAGCACCCTTACCCTTGCCCCACCCACCCCTACTTCCTGTGGAAAGGCTTTACAGATGCTCCCACCTTCCACTCCACTCTGTAGGTGCCCCCGCCTCTGGGTTCCTACACGGTGAACTTTAAGTGTAGTATTTGTAATTTACCTTATTCTGTATGTAAGTAAGGCTTATATGTCCTCCCTGTAAGTAAGTAAAGTTTTGAGAGGCAAAAATTATTTTATCTGCCTATTCTTAATACAGAGTAGACAATATATACTAACTGACTGACTATAAACCAACTATAGTAATTCCTTATAGGGAGAGCATATGGACTAGGGCCTTGCTAATCAAAAGTGTGGTCCAAGGAGCCGCAACACCAGCATCACTTGGGAGCTTGTTAGGCAAAATATGGGGGCTACCCCAGACCTACTAAGCCAGAATCTACCCTGTACCAGGACTCCCAGGAGATTTGTTTGCACATTAAAGCTTGAGAAGCCCTGGGCTCTAGGCAGTGCTTCCGATCCTTGGAAGCTATGGGACTTTGGTTATTCTTTGAGATGGTTAGATTTGATCTGGGCAGAGCAGAGTGCATCTTTATAGGGAAATGGTACAATCCGAGGTCAGCAGCAAAGATTAGCCTGACCAAAGCAGGGAGTCTAGTTTTTTGAGTGCAAGTGCGTTTATAGGGTAGATGTGGGAGGGGCCGGAATGTTGAGGGTCTTGAGAGCCAAGCAGAAGAATCTGGCCTTGGTATGGCAGGGCACCATTATAGATTCTTGATCAAAAGTGAAATATGGTAGCAGTAGGAGCTGGGCAAGGATATTGTCACTGACACTTCTCTTTTTCTACCCCCTCAGCCCTTTCTGCTCTCCAAGTTTCTTCCCTTCCCCTGAAGGACAGCCAGGAGCTGACAGCCTCACTTGTCTCAGCTGGGTCCCAGGTGAGCTGGCGTCCCTGTGCCTGCAATGAGGACCCATGTCTATTCTTGGAGAAGTAGCTACCTTAATCCTGAATCTTTATCAGGAGTTCTGTCTCTTTAACTAGAGACCAGGCCCACCTTGGGTTTATACTTTAATGTCTTTTTCTGTTCTACCCAGTACTCCCCCATCCTCTTTGAAGCATAGTCCCTCATTCTATTTCTTTCTGTAAAGAGTGAAGTTCTTTCCCTCACTCCAAATTTGAACACAGAGGATGGGAATTTAGTGGAGATCTCATGTTTCAGAAGTTGGTGAAAATTGAAGATGTGGCTGATGTGGCTGTTTCCTTCATCCTGGAGGAATGGGGACATTTGGACCAGTCCCAGAAGTCTCTCTATAGGGATGGCAGGAAGGAGAATTATGAGAGTATTACCTCCGTGGGTAAGACTTACTTTGCATGGATTGATTGGGACATCTTAATTTTATCTTACAAAGAATATTTTTAGTACATCTTATAAAAGTATGTATGTTTTAATTGCTGTGACTTAGCTTACTTTTCTTCTGTGAAAGAGTAAATCAACCCTTTCCCCCACCTTAGATTATTTCCATCATAATAAGGGTATGACTGAAGACATAATGCTTGGGGAATAGTATTTGCAAGTACTATCTTTTACTGCTTTAAAATGAAAGAGGTTAAAATTAACAGGTTTGGATTTTAACAAATTTACAGTAGTTTCTGTATTCTGTTCCTTCACTGATTGAATAATTCTTCACTGATTAATTCTCATTTGTGAAAGCATCTCAGACTTTGCTGGATAACTTTATCATAGTAGTTATTACAATATCTCAATGGCAGTCATTCTTTTCTGTCTAATGCATGGGTAGGTAGGTGTTCGCTCTTCACCACTCTCAGATCACTGGTACCCATTTTATGATGTTTGCTCTGTTGGCATCTACATTTTACATGTCATATCCCTTCCTCTTTTTTTTAATCTTATTTTTTCTTTCTGTTTATTTATTTTTTCCTTTTTGTTGTTTTTTCATCATATCTCTTCTTGAATTTTGTACCCCAAATGAGATTTTGCAACTATTTCTAACTAAGTTATGATCCTAGAAACTAATATTTGATTGTGCTGCCTGGAGCAGTTATAAAACTTTCAGCACAGTGGCAAACATTTTGGAGCTTATAGCTTTTAGCTTCTTTTGAATGAATTCTTTTAGAAGAACTGCTATATATCAGGCACTCTGGTACACTTTAGGTGAAATATCTAGATAATGCCAGATTTCTTTAGAGAAGTATTATACCAGTCTAAGGGATTTTGTCCATTCACAGGCTTTTATTTAAAAGTGTAAAACTGACTCCTGCTCTTTTAAAGTTTCCATTTCTTTTATTACTATTGTTATATATATTTGTATTTCCTTTTCCTTGATTTATTTGTACAGGCCCCTTTTTGTTTATCTGTGGAGATCTAGTGGCCTTTCCTCTCAAGGAATTATTTATGTAGTATATTATGTTTAATGAAATTTTAAAATTTCTCTTCTTTTCAAATTAAATTCAGTTACCTCACTTGCCTAGTTGGAGTCTGGTAGCATTGTTTTATCTTTTTCAATTATATTACAGGCTTTTGATGGGTTTCAGCATTTCAGGTTATTGGCACAGTTCTTTTCTATACCATTCTCCAAGCAGTTTTAAATTCTTTCTGATTTTTTCTTATTATTCATCTCTTTATTACCTCATTGTTACAACTTCAGTATACTCTTCTCCATTAGGAACATGTTCAGTAATTTCTGCCTCCTGTTCTGGGATAGCCGTAACAGATTATTTTCACACCTGTAAGTTCCTAACAGCATCAAAAAAGGTCAAGATTTAAAAAAAAATTCATCAGTTTTAAAAATGAGATTTTTAAAAATAAATAAATAAATCTTGGAAACAGCTGTTTCCATGGAGTCGCTGGGACATTTGGGAACAAGAGACAGTTCAATTGAAGATTGCAAAGGAGAGGAAATTTGAGAAAGTTCTTATAGGTAAACTTTCAATAACTTTGTAAAGGGGAAGAGAGAGAGGGTTAGGTGGATGGAATATTTTAGTATGTTCTTTTAAAAGTTGTTTTTAATGGGAGAAGTTTTAATCATACTTAAATGCTACTGGTAAAGCTCTAGTAGAGAGTGAGTTTGAAGTGCTGGGGCAGGGAAGAGCATATAATTGATGCAGGGAGGTCCCTGGAAAATAGGATGCCATGGTGAGAGCCTGGTTTCATGAGGAAGGCAAGAAGCTCTTCCATTGTGAGGCACGGGGAGGCTGAACGAATAAGACTGCCAGCAAGTTTACAGTTGTGATTGCAGAATGTTCAAGGAGTTCTTGCCTGGATAGCTTTGACCTTACTAAAACTGGAGACAGTCACCTGTTGAGAGAGAGCAGGTGGTCAAGTAGGTGGTAGAGTAGAGGTGTGAGTGTGGTGGAGAAATTTGGTTTTAAAAAGGTGCACACAGAAAACATATTCACATAGTATAAATGGGTACAAAGTGAAAATTGAGTCACTTACCCCTGATCCTCAGTCTCCTAGTCCCTCAAGACATGATGACTATTACCAGTTTCTTGTTAAAATGTCTTTTTAGAAAGAGAATTAAGTAAAAACAGTTATAAGATAAACAGTTATAAGTTTTAGAATTAAAGTGGTCTTCATGCTATAAGAATTATAATTTCTCACTATATCAAAAAGGATAGTAATAGTATCTACCTCAAAGGGTTATTGTAAGGATTAAATGCCATAAAATTGGAAAGTATTTAAAGGCATAGTTCCTAGTTGTAGTATGCACTCAGCAAATGTTAGCTCTTATTATATTATTATGTAAATTTGAAAACAACTTTTCTTTTTCCCAAAAATTGTATTAAGAGAGTTCTCAATAGGCCATGATCTCTCTCTCTAGCATTTAAAAAATAACATTCCCTATTTTTGTTCAGTACTCGAAGTTTGTCTTTGCAAACCATGTTAAATGTCAGTGTTCTGAGCAAGATGCGTGTTGCGATCCAATTACATAGGGAACTGATTGCAGTCTCTTAAACTTCTATGTTCACTAATGACTGTTGAGTGTTGTTAATCCAGCTCTTGACAGTAGTAGGTCTTCTCTAAGAATAGAAAGAAAGAATGCCTCTTTTCCTTTAGGCCAACTCATACTAAACTGAGATTCTTTGGGGATTGAAAGCTGTAAAGATCCTCTTTCTTCTAAGCTGTGACTAAACAGGAAGAGGAAGGTTAAGACTGGGTTAGCTGCATAACCCAATATCAGATTTGATTAAGAATAGTTAATATGGTTTAGGTGTCTACAGTCTGCTACTCTGTGTGAGTAACATACCAAGAGGATAACAATTTCATTAAATAGAATGACCAGACTCATCTGTTTGAACCATTCTTGCTAGCTCTTTCTTCCTTAACCTGTTTCCTGCTTAAACATTCTTTATCCCAACATGAGAGCAGGGCTTTGTTAAAATGACTTTTACAAAGTCATGTGCTTATTTTGGTTTCATATAATTATTCTATGCCCCTTAGTCTTTTTCATTCTTCTAATGCAGGAAATAGCTAAATTTTCCATTTTCCTTCTATTATTTCAGATTACGAGTCCAGGAGTAACAACATGGAACTTATAGTAAAGCAGATTTCTGATGAAGCCAAATCGCACTGGATGACATCAGGATGCACTGAAAGAAACATTCCCCAAAGTCAAGAGTTTGGGGAAGTTAGTGACCTTCACAACATGGTAGAAAGGTGGCAGGTAAACCCCAGTGTGGGAAAGTCAAGGCAGAACCGTTCCCAGAAAGGAGATCTTGGTGCCATCACAGACATTAACCATAAGCAAAACACAAATGCCGAGAGAGGTCACAAATGTAATGATTGTGGTAAATTTTTCCTGCAAGCTTCAAACTTCATTCAACATCGGCGAATCCACACTGGAGAAAAACCATTTAAGTGTGGTGAGTGCGGGAAAAGCTATAATCAGCGCGTGCACCTCACTCAGCATCAGCGAGTCCACACTGGTGAGAAACCCTATAAGTGTCAGGTGTGCGGAAAAGCCTTCCGTGTGAGCTCCCACCTTGTCCAGCATCACAGTGTGCACAGCGGAGAGAAACCCTATGGATGTACCGAATGTGGGAAAAACTTTGGTCGGCACTCTCACCTGATTGAGCACCTGAAGCGTCACTTCAGAGAGAAGTCCCAAAGATGTATGTGTGAAGAGTTTGTATCAGAGAACAAGTGGAGGCAAATTTTTTTATTAGCTTAGGATAGATGGGTTGTGATAATGGGAGCAGTAGGAAGGAGCAAAGATTACAGTCTATTTTATTGTTATTTATACTTGAATTGTCAAATTAGTAGGCAAAACCCTATGCCTTTTCTCCTTATCCCCACCGCTTCCCTTTCCCCAGAGTTACATGCTTTCAGCTCTGTTTTCTTCTGATAATTCCATGTTTTAAATAATTCTGCTATTGCTTTACTCATCAATTTTAGGCATTATATATTGACTTTCTATTGTAGTGAATGAGAGTTGGGCTCTCTTAGTTGCTTTTTTCCCTTTTTCCAACTTAGTTGTTTCACTTATTTTATTTTAAAATGACAGGAAGTTTGGAGGAAAAGAATTGGGAGAAAAAAATCACCCATCATCTCACCATCTTAACTAATAGAACTATTACTGTGTAGTGTATTTCTGTCCCTTTTTTAAAAAAAAGATTGTATTTATTTATTTTAGAGAGA
Source organism: Macrotus californicus (assembly GCA_007922815.1). Lineage (NCBI taxonomy): Eukaryota > Metazoa > Chordata > Mammalia > Chiroptera > Phyllostomidae > Macrotus > Macrotus californicus. Next base: position 7,895 of record VMDR010002547.1, read on the forward strand.
AGGGAAGGTAGGGAGAAAGAGAGGAAGAGAAACATTGATCAGTTGCCTCTCACACATGCCCCAGTTGGAGACCAGGACCACAACCCAGGCATGCGGCCTGCCTGAGAGTTCAACTGGCGACCTTTCGCTCTGCTGGACGACGCCTAACCAACTGAGCCACACCAGTCAGGGCTAGGATACTTTTCTTATAATACATGCCCAGGAGTGGGATTAATGGATGAAAGGCCAAAAATATCTTTATGGCTCTTGATACGTATTGCTAAATTGCTTTTTAAAACAATGACACCACATATAAGAGTATCAGTTGTACTAAATTTCTTGCAGAATTATCAAAAAATTTTTCAAACAAATTGAGTAAACAAGATAATTTTTTGCTGGTTTTTTTTTTTTCATTAATTTGGTTGTATATATGGTTGAGTAATTTTCCTATTTCTTTACTTATTTTCTTCTCTGTTTAAGTGAATTATATAAGGATGAGATTACTGTAAACTGCTGAACTTAAAGGCTCTTACTAATATTCTTCAGAAAACTTTAAGACTGGCTAAAATATTTACTTTTAAATTATGCTTCTGTGCCCCCAAGCCCAACTACGTGTCATTCACATTAGTAGCCGTGGCCACCTCTTCTGTCTTGGAATAGAAGTTTATGTAGGTCATAGCGTCTTGAAAGTTCTGGGTTGAGCTGAGCTATCTCCTCAGCTAATTCTGTCCCATTCTACTTGGTGACTGTCTTATTGGGGAAATTCGTCCAAGGACTCTGGTCTTGGAAAGCAGTTGCTTTAAAATAGTGTCTTTTCTTTTACATCTTACCTGCAATTGTTCTTATGACTAGTTTTCTAGTTAATACTCACCTACCTCCCCCTCTCCTTTTTTTTTTTTGATCAGAAGAAAGATACTTTGTATTCTCATCTAGCTGTATTTATTGCATGCTTGGGTTGAGTGCTTGAGTGCAGTAAACAGAACGGGTGTAATGCATGCCCTCGTGAAGCTGATGGTTTGGTGGGAGCAGCAGACATCAAAGGTGGGGAACATTTCCAAAGGAGATATGTCAAGTGCTGTGGGGTGGGGGGGATGGGGGCGCGGAAGCTAGAGCTAAGGGTGAAGAGAGCAGAGATTGATATATCACCTGCCCTCCTGTCAGTATGCTATACTGGCTCATTTCTCCTTTTTCTTGGCTCCTAGTCAGATATTCTTCCTGCTCCATGTTCCCTGCATAATCCTTTGCTTTCCATTCTTCCAGTTCTTGCCAGTTCTCACCATCGAATTGTGTAATTTTGTTCTGTCTCATTCTGTCCGCCTGCCTCATGTTGGGACCATTACCCCGTTCACACTTTCTGCTTCTCCCATTTCAGAGTTCCTATCTCTTCTTTCCATATAATAAAAGTAGTTTGCTGATCCCTCTGATTACCTGACCTCAGTCATCCTGGGCACCCTTCTTTGTCGTGTTCTTTTCACTTGACAAATACCAGAAGGTCCTTTCATTCCTGTTGGTATCAAGTACATACATGCTTCCCTCTTTGTAACCCCTTTTCCATCATATTTTCACTTGGTTACCCTCTTTTCTTCTGACAGTTTATTTTTCTTCTGCAAAAGAACTGATGACATTTGCATTTCCTCTTTATGTTTTCAGGCAGTGACAAAAGAACTAAGAATACAAAGTTGAATGTTAAGAAAACTTCCGAATTTTCAGAAGCAGACATGGAACTATCTGGAAGAATCAAAAAAAGTGTTTCTCAAGTTCAAGATTTTGGAGAAGACAAGTTGGATAGAAAGCAGGGAATTCCCATGAAAGAGATACTAGGACAACCGTCTTCGAAGAGGATGAATTTCAACGAAGTCACAAATGTCCACAAAAAATCCTCCACAGGAGAGAGACCCCATAAGTGTAATGAATGTGGAAAAAGTTTTATTCAGAGTGCCCATCTTATTCAACATCAGCGAATACACACTGGGGAGAAACCATTTAGGTGTGATGAGTGTGGGAAAAGCTATAATCAACGTGTGCACTTAACTCAACATCAGCGAGTCCACACTGGTGAAAAACCCTATACCTGTCACTTATGTGGGAAAGCGTTTAGAGTGAGATCCCATCTTGTTCAGCATCAGAGTGTGCACAGTGGGGAGAGACCCTTTAAGTGTAATGAGTGTGGGAAAGGCTTTGGGAGGCGTTCACACCTTGCTGGGCATCTTAGACTTCACTCTAGAGAGAAATCCCATCAGTGTCATGAATGTGGAGAAATCTTTTTTCAGTATGTAAGCCTCATTGAACATCAGGTGCTCCACATGGGTCAGAAAAATGAAAAAAATGGCGTTTGTGAGGAAGCATATAGTTGGAATTTAACAGTGATTGAAGATAAGAAGATTGAGTTACAAGAGCAGCCTTACAAGTGTGATGTATGTAGCAAAGCCTTTAATTATAGTTCTGACCTTATTCAGCATTACAGAACTCATACTGCAGAGAAAACCTGTAAATGTGATATATGTAGAGAAAACGCTGGCCAATGTTCCCACGTAAAACAACGTCAAAAACCCTATTCCAACATGAAATCCCATCAGTGTAATGAATGTGGCAGAGGTTTCACTCTGAAGGCACATCTTAGCCAACATCAGAGAATCCATACTGGTGAGAAACCCTTTCAATGTAAAGAATGTGGAATGAGTTTCAGCTGGAGTTGTAGCCTCTTCAAACATATGAGAAGTCATGAGAGGACAGATTCCTTAAATACCTTAAGTGTATAGATATTTGTGTTGTAGCGCAGCTTTTACTCAATTTAGAGACGACCTTCTGAAGAGAAACTCCAATATTGAATGTAGTAACAACCTCAAGCAATTTCTCTAGCTTAACCATCAAACCTACAGATATGTTGAAATCCTTCAGTTAGAATTTAGGACCACTGGAGAATACTAAATAGGTAATCTGTTTGCTTTTCCCAAGGAGAAATACTTTCATTAGCATCTTCATGCTTGAGAATGTAGATGAAAGAGAACCCGTGGATGCGGCGGGTGAAGGAAAGCCTTCAGATGGCACTTTTTCTTTTGAATCTTAGAATACTGACACTGGAAAAACACCTCATGAATACAATAGAAATAAGCTTTATTTGTAGTTTCTGCCTTGTTTGATAGCTTATCTATTCAGGGAAGAGCACAGGTAAAGAACTCTTCAGCATGATACCCCTTTTGATACCTCAGCAATGAACCTTTCCTAGAAATGATTATCCTACCAGTAGAAGGTTCCAATCATTGTTCTCATCATAAGTATTAAAGTATTGAAGAAAATTGACAAGGTATTTATATTTTGGCAAAATTGGTGTTCAGAGGCCGAATGGTATGTGTTCCTTACTGTTCGATTGATAACTTCTCCATGAAACACTTAAAAAAAAAACCTCTACTAACATCAGGTTAGCTATTAGAAAGAGGAGTTAAGTTTGTCAGCCTAGGAGAAACTGTTGGCTAGTCACATCTCAAGGAGAGGGGAGTGGACCTTAGGGGAATAGAGAAGACAGGCCAAATGGTGGACTCTTTCTTTTTTCCTGTTACCCAGAAGAATGAGGGTGGCTACATCCATAGAAGGAATTGGACCAACTTGAATTAAGAATCATGATCCAAGCAGTATGTGCACTAATTCCCAGTTGTTCTGGAGGTAGACCCCATAGGTTAATGGCATGTAGAGTGAGTTTCAATTTGCATTACAGTTGGATTTGAAAGAAAACAGTATTTAGGAGCAAGGAGGTCACGGTCTGGCTAGGCCTGCCTAATTGGAAGGTTTGGGTAAGAGTTGTGGGAGAAAGAAGATGGCATGGAAAAAAAGGTTAACCGGAACCTGTTTGCTAGAGCAAGAGAAAGCTTTTGGGTGCTGCTGAAGTCTTGCTTCTGCTGACTGCCTGGCATATAATAAACACCCAGTAAAATCTTGTTGATTGTTTGTGTTGTACACTGGTGTCCTGTCCAGATCCCCTTGGCCAAGCTGGCGCACTCATTCCCTAAACTGCTCAGAGTTTTGGCTGCTAAGTGCTCACAGTTTTTCCCTTCTCCAGAGACTCTGAAAACTTGTCCTCAGATGATGGGAGCTGCCGCACCAAGGGGTAATCAGCCCTCCCCACTTTAGCCAGTGACGGATTGACCTTGGGGTACAAAAGGTTGATCCACTTGCCTAGAGCAGAGGTAAACCGTAACGTAGCTTATGCTCCCCAACCCATCCTTTGTGGGTCAGGCTAAGGCTAGGGCTAGAAACTACATCCATGCCATGCTCTTGCTTTCTTGATTTTGTTTCATTTCCTCTCGTAAAGATTCTTCCTGAAGAGCATACCCTCAACCAATCGTGTGGCTTTGAATCTCTGTCAGGTTCTGCTTTAGGGAACCTGATGTAAGACGTTTGGTGCTGTGAGCTCTTCTAGGAGGGTGACCAGGAATAAATTGTGGAATTGGCCACTGACCATGAGGCAATGAGGACCCCCTCACTGATGATTAACTATTGGTAAGTCCCTGGCATATGGGGGCTGTTCAATTGTGCGAAGTTCACTTTGGTGAACTAGGATGATATACAGGTAGTAAAGGATGTACTGACTTGGGTAAGATTTGGTAGGAAAAAATGAAAATAATACAAGAATTACGGAATTTGTGCTGAAAGTCACTGATTTCTTGAAGAGAGAAAATGGAGCATTAAGGAGACTTGTCCCCTGCAAATAGAATCAAAGAGCTAAATGTCAGGTGTAAGACATTAGAATGACAAGTTCAGTAAAGCCTAGTACTAACATTTATTGAGTATCATGTTTTATACACACTAAGTGCTTTATATGGATCATCTCAATCTTCACAACATTATGAAGTGATTTCACTTATTAGCACTCATTTTAGTTTGGAGAAACAGGTTCAGAATAGTTACTCACTTTCCCACAATCACATGCCCTCTGTGGCAGAACTAGCATTAAAACGCGGATCGCTTTGCTTCCAACAGCTAAGCTCTTAAGCACTAAACTAGCGATTTTCAATCTTTTTCATCTCATGACACACATTAATTACTAAAATTCTGCAACATACCAACAAATACATTTTTTGTTGATCTAACAAAAAATAAGCATAATTTTGATTCATGTACGTTGGATGGCTATTGCGTTGGCTGTTGCCATTTTTTAATTTGACAATCTAAGGGAAAAGAGGTCAGTGCTTCTGCTTAAGTCGGGTATTGTATGTTTAAGAAGTTCTTGCAATAGAGCAGCGTGCCCCAGCACACTGGTTAAACATCGTTGCGTTAGGGGGTGCCTGGAGGTGGGACAGGTTATAAGGAGGATAAATGGTAATGGGGAAAATACTATAAGCTACTAAAAAAAATTGCTGCACTAAACTACATTATAAACATCAAACATTACAAAGTGGTGAAACTCTTCTTGTCACCTGTTTTGATCCATGATATGATAAAATCATACAATTACAGAATTTTAGAGTTGTAATGGGTCTCATGGGATCATCACACCCAACCTCTTACCCAAGTGGAAGAATCCCCATTCAGTTTGTAGGCATGTGCGTGTAAGAAGTGCTGAATAACTGTTGAACTGGAGAAAGCATTTCCTAGCAGCTGACAATGTTTCTGCATGAAACCCTTTCAGTGGTGGTGAGTTCATTGCCTCTCAAGACAGCCTTTTTCATTTTAAAACAGCTCTGATTTCCAGAAACTTCCTTCTGAGGTTAAAACTATGTTGATCTGTATTCTTACATTTTTTCTTTGCTCCTAGATGTAGAAAAAAAAAGTTAAGACATTTTGAAGGTTTGAATATTTGACAGCAAAATATTTTGCTTCTATGCAGTCACCACATCCATCACAGCCTTCCCTTCCAAACTGCCAGAAGGAAAGGGAAACAAAACATTAGGGTTGTATGTTTTCTTTGCTCAAGTTTGGGCAAGACAGAGCCCAAACCAGTGTGCTGGGGCACACTGCTGTGTTGCGGGAATTTTTGGTTCAAGATGCTATTTTCAGATACATTTTTAACATACAAATGTTGGAAAGGACCGACGGCAAAAAAAAAGGAGCTGAATAGTCCAATCTGCATTGCAGTCAGTCACATCAGTAAGCGGGTGCACCAAGCATGTTGGTTGAATTCTATAGAAACGTCTGGTAAGGTATTGTCAGGGAGGAAGCCTATGAATGATTCTATCAAAAATTTGTTGTTTTTACAAAAGTACCTCAGCCATCTGAATGCAATCAGGACCCATTCATTAGCTTGGGGTCTTTTCTCTGCAGAAGGAACAATTAGACACCAGGCACTAGTTCTCAAAATTTGTGACCTGCACCTTCCACCCAGGCAGCTAGATTCCCCATTAGGTCCTTGTTTCTTTCTCATTGGTGAGGAGCTGCTTTTTAACCTCGGTCTAATCTGCAGCCCGAGGAGGTGATTGGGTCCCCCTACATTTATAGAGGAAGGCTCAGGGAACCACCGAGACTTCAAGACCTGCTGGATTCCTAGTGAACACAGGTAGGGTGGAGCTCAGGTGGAGTGGGAATGTGACACCCTTCTGTCATATTTTGTGGGATTTGTTCTATCTTTCTTGAAGGTCCTGTGTTCTACTTGAAGTCCCTCTTCAGGACTGACTCTGCAGCTCTGAGTTCCCAGCTATAAGTGGTGGAGGAGGTGGAAATTGCTTAGTCAATGCCACCAGCATCTGGCCCCAGCAGGATGTGGAAAGAAGCCCCTCTCCCAGGTTTCCTCCCTCTTCCCAGCCTAGCTTTGTGTCTTAAAAAAAAAGATTTTATTTATTTTTATTTATTTATTTTTAGTGAGAGGGAAAGGGAGGGAGAAGGAGAGAGAAAAAACATCGATGTGAAAGAGAAACATCCATGGGTTGCCTCTCCTGAGTGCCCAAGGATGGAACCTGCAACCCATGCATGTGTTCTGACTGGGAATTTAACCAGCAACCTCTCCTGCAACCTTTTGCCCAACCAACTGAGCCATGTGGGTCAGGCTGTGCTTTGACTTTACCTAAATGAGGGCCTCCATTAGGAAAGGCATTGGAGACAAAACATGACACTAGCATTTTCTCCCCTTGTGCAATATCATAGGATGACTTCACCATAAATTACAGCTCTGGTGATTTGTACTTAGGAGAAAGAACAGAACTTAGAGGAATTCCAGAAAAAGGAAACTACATAATTTAGGGTGATCACAAGAGTTGAACCTGCTAAGTCACAGGTAGTGGAACTAAGGGACCCTCCTTGAAATCAGAATTAGATAAGAAGAAAAATTAACAAGTATGTTTGTTGCATGGGTAGTAAACTAATGGTGAGCCTATAGAGATACAGAAAATATAGCAGATAAAAAATTAGGGAAATTCAAGGGTAAATACCAAAATAGAGGAACTGGTGTGTTTTGGAATTGATGTCAATGACAATTTTACCTTTTCATAATACATCTGTCACTTGGCACCTCTCAAAAAGGCAAATGATGAGCATGACAAATCATGCTCCATGGCAACTGCTTTGTTTTAACCTTGGCTGGAGATACTACAAATGTAACTAATCATGAGGACAACTGGGAGAGAATATGAGTGGATTAGCACCAACCCATCATTAGGTCTAGATGAATAACACTAACAAAGCATTGCGACAATAGTAAAATCTTGTTTCTAAGAGTAAAAAAGTTATATATGTTGTATACATGATAATGTGGTAATTTTTGTGCTAAGTACCTTACATGGTGTCTTAGTCTGTTCAGGCTGCCATAACAAAATGCCACAGACTGAGTGGCTTAAACAATAAAATTTATTTTCTCACCATTCTGGAGGCTGAAAATCAGAAATCAGGGTATCCACAGGGTTGGTTTCTATTGAGCCCCTCTCCTTGGTTTGCAGACAGCTGCCTTCTCCTATGTCCTCATATAGCCTCTCTTCTGTGCGTGTGCACTCCTGATGTGTCTCTTCCTCTTCTTCTAAGGACACCAGCCCTATCAATGAGGGCCCTACTGTTATGGCCTCATTTATCTTTAATTACCTCCTTAAAGGCCCTGCCTCCAAATACAGTCACACAGGGTGTTAGGACTTTAATGTATGAATTAGGGTGGGGGAGCACAATTTATTCCATAACACATGGCTTACAAGATATTTAGAATAACTACTTAGGACTGCACTGCAGTTTTACAGTTGAGCAATCTGAGTCTCAGAAAGATAATAAATTGTCCATAGTCAGAAGGGTAGTGAGAATTGGAGTCAGGATTGAAACCCTGATATGCCCAGCTGTGATGCCTGAGTTCTTTCTCTGTAGCATATGGAGTATCTTTTTTCTTACGTATTTCTATGAGTATTAGTATTCTGTGTTTCTATAGTGCTTTAGATTTCCAAAGCACTGTCATATGACCTTCAAAATCTCTGCAGGGAAAGCAAAAAGTGTAGTCCCATTTTACAGAGGAAATATGGAGGCACAATGATGTTATAACTTAACTGTAACTCTGAAATGGAGCCTGGAGCCTCAGGTCTCCTAAATCCTAACCTAATAGTGTTTTACATTACAGTGAGAGAAAAGACTTGGGGGAGTTCCAAGACAACAGAGGAGTGAATGGAGGCTACGCTAACCTCTTCCTACGACCCATCTGGAAATATAACTAAACTGTGGAGAAATCACCCTGAATAAACAACTGAACAATAGCAGGAGAGAAACCTTATAACCACAGACAGACAGAAGAAACAGCTTCATATCAACGTGACAGGTATGAAGTGTGGAGATGTGAGAGGGCTGGCTCAGCTCCCACAGGCAGCAGCTGAAATGCCAGAGGAATATTTTAGCAACCAAGGGGGATCCTCCTGGGAAGTGTGGGGTCTAAACCCCAAGCTGGACTGCCCATCTTACAGCACCAGAACCTGAAAAGTACCCAGAAAACATCCAACTGCAAAAAGCGGCAGGGTTTTTCTCTGCCAGGAACAAACAGCGGGAGACACAGAGAGCCTTTTAAAGGGCCAACACATAAATTTTCATTTGTATCTACTTAACCTGGGCTCCAGCAAAGGGATGGCAGGGAGTACTAGAGACATTTGAAGAGAGACTAGGGCTGGTGGCTTTGGGAAGAGAACTGAGAGAGAACCCACTAGAATCCTGGTGCTGAGTCATCTCCCATACTGCAGGAGCCATCCTAAGCAGACCACCCACCTCCGAGTGATATCAGTCTGAGAAGAAGCAACAGCCCTGCCCACAGGAATTACTCCGCCCCATCCTGTGGTGCTTAAGCCTGACTGCTGATTACAGAGAGACTAGATTAACAACTCAAGGAGTCAGATGGTGGATCTCTGGTAGTCTTGAACAGTGGCTTTCAGTCACTTACCACCCCCCCCCCTTCCCCCCATCCCCAAGCAAATTAGGCCTTTCTGGTGCTGATTACTGGGTGGGTGGGTTTGTGCACATTCTAGCACTCTGTTGGTTTCTCCAATGAACTCTCCTGTGAGGTGGGGAGTTTCTCCCACTGCTACAACCCTCACAGGTTTTTACCAGAGGTTTTCAGGCTTTCTTTTCTCATGCTGGAATCCTGGGTTGTGTAGTCTGTCTTGCTCCCCAGTTGTTCCTCCTGGTTTATCCACAAGCAAATGTGAAATCACCTGATCTACCAGTCGCCATTGTGCTTGCCCCAGTTCACCAGCTGCTGCCTTGCTGCATGTCCTCTCCTTCCTGGGGGCCCGTCTCCGCCCCTCCTACTAGTCTGAATGAATGTTTCTTCTTTCAATCCTTGGTTATTAGACTTCCATACAGTTTTCTGGCAGTTCTGGTTATTTTTTGTTTTTAAATTTGTTGTTGTCCTTCTTTTGGTTGTCTGAGGAGGCAAAGTGTATCTTACCTTTGCCTCCATCTTGGTCGGAAGTCCCTTTGGTTATATTTTTAAAGATTTTTTTACTGATTTTTAGAGAGAGGGGAAGAGAAGAGAAAGAGAGGAAGAGAAACATCAATGTGTGGTTGTCCTTCATGCGCCCCCTACTGGGACCTGGCCAATAACCCAGGCACGTAACCTGACTGGGAATTGAACCGGCGATCTTTTGCTTCTCAGTCTGGTGCTCAGTCCATTGGTCCACACCAGCCAGGGCTATGTTTTAAGAGTATTGGTGGTTTAAATGATTCTAAAGTGCTTTAGAATCCACTGTCTCACTTTCAGTATGCAGTTTCCCTGTAAGCAAGATTGAGCAGGTATTATAAAGTAGACCTAGAAAAGTTCAGTAATTTATCCAAGATTACACAAACTGTTAGCAGAGCTGGAACTAAAGAACTAATCCTAATACCACAGTGGTGATCTAAAACAGAAAAAGTAGACACCACAAAGTACGAAGAGTGAAGAAACTCAGCCTGCTCTAGTATCTGTATTATTAGGCTTTGTGATAAGGAGAAATGTGATAAGGAGGACTGTGAACTAGGGGTTGGTTTCTAGCTCTGGTCCTCCTATAATTAACTGTGACCCTGAGCAGGTCACTACTTTCTCTTGGGCCTTGTTTTTCTCATGTGATATGTGAGGTGGTTGGATTAAATAGCCTCTAAGGGCCCTTGCACCTCTAACACTGTAATTTTGTGACCTTTCAAAGTAAGATAGGAATGGGAAAAAGAGATCATGGTCTATATTCATTCATTTATCACTTCAACAAATATCTGTTGAGGATCTTCTATGTGTGATGTTAACTAAAAGCATAGATTACAAATAATAATAAATTTGGGGGAAAAGTCACAAAGGGAAACGATAGGGAAAAATGAAATTAATAGCAAAAGCACCTACTTTAAATTGGTGGACAAGGAAGGCCTCCAAAGAAGTAAAATTGAAACTGATACCAGAGCCCTGGCTGGGTGGCTCATTTGGCTGGAGTGGTGTCACATACACCAAGAGGTTGCTGCTTCAATTCCTGTTTGGAGCACATACATAGGTTGTGGGTTTGATCCTTAGTCGAGTGTATATGGGAGACAACCAGTTAACATTTCTCACATCAATATTTCTCTCTCTCTCTCTTTCTCTCCCCCACCTCTCTAAAGTCAGTGAACATATTAATAAAAAATTTTGAAGTAAGTAAGTGAATAAATAAATAAACAAATTGATACCAGAGGGAAGGTATGGGGTAACTCAGGACATGGCCCCTCCATGACTTCAGAGAACAGATGGCTGGCTGGCCAGCAGCCATAAGGAACGAGAAAAATAGCTCTCTCAAGGCCCCTGTGTCTCAAGGCTCCTGTGTTTATTTCAGAAGTATAGAATTTTCACACGCTACTCCCTACCTAACCCTATAAGTAGCATCAAGGCTGGAGGTGGGGTGCACCTCCTTGTAATGTATTAGCGGCGTGACCATAGCATGTACACATCTGCTGGTCCTCTGGGTGGTTTTTTTGGAATATCACGAACACAAGTACAGCTCCCTGGTTTGGAGCTCCTGTGTTACGGAAGGTATGGAGCTGAGAGACAATATAAAGACAATGGCCAGACATACATAAAAGTAGAACCTGACCAGTGGCTGTGCAGAGCTGCCATGGAGCATCAGCACTGGCTGCCATTGGAGGCCTATCCTGAGGTCAACAACCAGTTTCTCAAACAATTAGGTCTACATCCAAACTGGCAATTTTTTTATGTGAATGGGATGGATCCTGAACTCCTTAGCATGATACCAAGACCAGTCTGTGCACTGTTACTTCTCTTCATTATTATAGAAAAGTATGAAGTATGCAGAACAGAAGAGGAGGAAAAGCATAAAATCTCAGGGACATGATGTTACATCATCAGTATATTTCATGAAGCAAACAGTCAGAAATGCCTGTGGAGCAATTGGACTGATCCATGCTCTTGCCAACAACAAAGACAAGATGCACTTTGAATCTGGATCAACCTTGAACAAACTCCTGGAGGAGTCTGTGTCAATGAGCCCTGAAGAAAGAGCCTGATATCTGGAGAAGTATGATGCTATTCGAGTTACTCATGAGACCAGTGCCCCCGAAGGTCAGACTGAGGCACCAAGTAGAGGTGAAAAAGTGGATCTTCATTTTATTGCATTAGTTCACGTAAATGGGCATCTCTATGAAATAGATGCACGGAAACCATTTCCAATTAACCATGGTGAAACGTGATGAAACGCTAGAAGATGCCATAGAAGTTTGCAAGAAGTTTATGCAATGTGAGCTTGATAAATTGAGATTCAATGCAGTTACTCTTTCTGCAGCATCGTTTGTCAATAATGGAAACACCAAATACTATATTATTTGCAACAAAAATTCAATTTCTACTACCATACAGTAACCCCCGAATTTTGATATTTTCACTTACTTGACTTATTTAACTTTAGGTGAATTGAAATTTGACTTAAAAAAAAAAAAAAATAGAACCTGACCTACAACCTGCAACACCAGCCCAGGAAACCAACCCATTACCTACAGTAATGGGAACAGGAAGCCAACCTACTATCCTCAGGTCAAACTTGTAGGAAGTTAGACTGTTTCTAGCAACCAGTCCAGGAAGCCAAACAATGACCCCTTTAACAAAATTTCCCAAAATAACCAGGACTGGATTAGTAACTGACAGTGTCCCTCATCTTTGCCCTCTCTTCCAAGTGGAGAAAGACAAATATGTACTCTTTTTTTTTCAGTATTTCTCTTAATCAGTCACATAGGATGCCTCACGTCCAGTGAGTTTGCCTAAAATTTCCCCAGGCCAACAGCCTCCAATCAGGGCATACCCAAAACCTTCCCCTTTCCCCACTCTTTTGCCTGCATTTGAGTCTCTGCCAAAACACAAGTGATTGTGGCTGACTACCTGGCTATAGGAGGTTCTGAATAAATAACCTTCTCATTTGGGTGATTTCTATTTGATTCCACAGAGCCAGTCAGGTGAATAAAGGGAAGTACTCGGTTCTAGGCAGAGGGAACTGAAGGGAACTGGAGTGGCTGCAGCATGATGAACTACACAGGGAGAGTGATACGTGGTGAAGTGGAAGAGGCAGATGAGGGCTGATTATTCAGGGTCTTGTAGCAAAGAATCAGATTTTATTCCAAATGCAATGGGAAATTACTAAAGAGTTTTAAGCAGAGGAGAGATACAACCCTGTTTATATTTTTAAAAATGATGGCTGATTGAAAAATGGGAGCAGTGAGAGCAGAAAAAAGCAGGATCACTGAGTTTTCACTCCTCAGTGAGATTGGCTAGGGAGAGAATAAAATGATAAAGGGGGACCTTGGACTGAGTCTGTAGACTCCGATGTTTAGCAGCTAGAGATGAGAAGGAGGAGCCAGTAAAGGGAAAGAAAACAATAGATTACAGCCAAGAGATGAAAGTGTTTTGAAGAGGAGAGAACAGTCAACTTCTGAAAGGCTACTAAAAGCTCAGGCAAAATGAGGATAGAGAAAAAACATCACGGCATTTGGTCGCACGGAAGCCAGTGGTAATTCTAACAACAGCAGTTTTGGTGATATGGTGGGAGGAGAATCTAGACTGGAGTGGACTGAAGAGTGGCAAGGAAACAAAGAATGGTCCGCGTCACTTGTACTGACAGCACTGAGAAACGTGAGGTGAGGCAGGTGAAAGGACGCTAAGGGACAGCGACGAGGTTTTGTAAGATGGAGGTGTAAGGACAGGTGTGTATGCTCATAGGAATAAACCAGGAGAGAGTGAGAGATTAGAAGCCAGAAAAGAGAACAACAGAAATGAAGTCCTTGAGAAGAAAGGAGGGTATGGGACTAGGAGCACAAGTGGAGGTATTGGCCTTTAATAGAAGGACCACCACCTCCATTATATAGGAAGAGAAAAGGAACACATGGATGGAGACACAAAGACTGTAGATTTGGTGGTAGGAAAATCAAGTTTACAATTATGTTTCTCAATTAAGAAATAAAACACAAGGTGAGACCATCTATGGAAAGGCGATAGAGGGCGGAAATAGGGGAGGTTTGGGGTGTTAAGAACTAGTCTAGATGAAATGACTGTTATTACTGTATCAGTCTTATATATTTGCCAAAATAGCAAGTGAAACACCCATTGAATAATCCTCTGCCCAGCCAACACCCTCAAGTAAAGTTCACTGCCTACATTTTATGTTTCATTTCTGTAGTAGGTTCTCAGTGGAAGTTATTCTTTTCTCTTAATTCAATAGAAGTATTTTTACTTATCTAATAGCATATTCTTTTTATTTTCAATTATAATTGACATTTAATATTATTTTATATTAGTTTCAGATGTACGGCATAGTGGTTAGATAATTATATAGTTTACAAAGTGATGCCCCCTCATGAGACTAGTACCTACCTGGCACCATCCATAGTTATTACCACATTATTAACTATGTTCCCTGTGCTGCACTTTACATCCCTGTGACTATTTTGTAACTACCAATTTGTACTTCTTAATCCCTTCATGTTTTTCACTCAGCCCCCCAAGCCCCTCCCATCTGGCAACCCCTAGTTTGTTTTCTGTATCTGTAAGTTTTTTTTGTTTTCTTTGTTCATTTATTTTGTTCTTTAGATTCCACATATAAGTACTAGGTCCGTCTATGTTGTTGCAAATGGTAAGATTTCATTCCTTTTTTTATGGTGAAGTAATATTCCTTGTGTATGTGTACCACTTCGTTATCTGTCTGGAACAGTTATTCTTAAAACTTGATAAGGAAGTTGCCTTTACAAATGTGATATTAACTGTAAGTTAGAATGTTCAGAGAAGTTCATGTGTGTAGGTGGAGAGGTCAGAGTACTGAGCTACCTGACCCTGAAGTGGTGGGCCATCTGTCAAGGATCTCGCAAGAATGGCCCTATATTGGATGAAGAATGGACCAAATGACCTTTCATGCCACGTGCCTGTCTACCAGTGAGTCTGTGAGGCTGAGCTAGTTACCGAAGGCATTGTGAAGAAGGTGGCCTTGAAGGGCAGACACGACTTGGAATGCCATGAGATGTTAATGTGCACTTCTTCTTTCCATAAAAAATCTCCCAAAGATCCCTTTGCCCCTTCTTCTCTGGCCATTCCCAGAGTAAGGTAACAACTTCCTAATCATAATCTGTCAAAGAAGGGTCCAAATTTGACTCTGTACTTTTATTTCCTGAATGACTTTACTGCTAGAAACTCAACAGAGCTAAGGAGGGAATTGGGCCAGATCTAGACTGCTTAAGCTTTTTGCAGAGAAGATTTCTCTCCCCATCATAGCGGAGTGGGGGCAAATTATAGTAGCTGGACACCCAGTAACAGTGGAGGTGGGTTTTGTTTCTGTGTGTGTACTTGAGAAATATAATTGGAGGTGCCTGTCTCTCTGCCATGGAAAGAGAAAAGACTGAAGGGAGAGAGCCACTCTGAGGTCACAGGAGGCTCTATCC
Organism: Macrotus californicus; assembly: GCA_007922815.1. Classification (NCBI taxonomy): domain Eukaryota; kingdom Metazoa; phylum Chordata; class Mammalia; order Chiroptera; family Phyllostomidae; genus Macrotus; species Macrotus californicus. The sequence goes on from VMDR010002547.1 coordinate 23,177, forward strand.
TACCCTTACCCATCTCCACCCTACTCTACCAATTTAATTCTCTAGTTTTTGCTTCAGTTCTGCTTTCTCAAGTTGCAGAGTTTGTTGCAAGCCACCTTGGCTGACCAATGTCTCCAGGAGCACTGATGCAGAAGGCCCTGCAAAAGGATCAGGGCGTAAATGGGGACTGATAATGAAATGTTAATAAATTGCCTCTTATAACATAGCATTCTTCCATTCCCCTGAGTTGTTTCCACAGGTGTCCATAATTTGTGTTACAGCACTGGCACTTACTGTACGTTGTGGTCTTTTGTGAATCTCTTTTGCCCCATGAGATGTGAACATGTGTATGGTATTCTTCCCTGAGGTGGAAAGCTGTCTGACAGTGTTTTTTGCTGCTTTTTTCTCTCTTCAGAGCCTGAAACAGGTCTGTCACGGGGGTAGTCAATGACCGATAGTGAAATGGCACTGCTATTTCTATTCATCATTCTACCCTCTTCTTTCTCCTAGGAATACACTGTGTGATCCTTTCCTTTTGGTGTCTGATCTCAAGTGTTTGTTTTAGTGAGTAGAGACAGCAGCTAGTCCCCCAGTAGGGGAGTGGGGGGTACAAATAGCCCATATATCACCTAGTGGCTGTAGGTGGTAAGCAGCCCTACATCTTCAGCCACAGAGTCACCTCACTCTCCTAAATGTGAACATAGATATTTCCTCTCTTGGCCCTCACACTTTACCCCCATTTGTGCCTCCGCTCACAGCCCATGGAAACTGCTAACAGAATGTTAGTGTCCCCACAAAAGATTCAGAGAAGGCATACTTGAACTTAAACACGTTTTCAAGATAAGTTGGCCAGTGAAACTGTGTGACTCTCTAAGGCGATCAATTGGAATATGAAAGTTATCTTTTAAATTGAGTTTTCCCACTTGTTAAAAGTGCAAAAGGCAGAAAGAATAAACTGCACTCTCTTTAAGAAGCAAAACCCATTTGAACATTAAAGAGTTCCTGAAGCAATGATTATTAGCGTTTGGGGGTCAGGTAACCCTCTTAAAATCTGTTGAAATCTGCCAGTCTCTCCCCAGAGAAGTGTACATTTACGTGGAGTTTTACAAGCAGTGTTAGAGTGTCTGTGGACCTGCTGAAATTCTGAAAGAAAAGGCACAGGGGAAAAGCTGACTGAGAGGGATCACAGCAAGGGCAGGTTGGGAAGGAGGCCCAATAATACCTGAAGCAGGAAAACACCAAAGTTCCTGGCACGAGATGGTTTGCTCTTCAGATGCTCCTCAGATGGCAGTTAGAGACCAGGGAAAAGGGCAGTGTATGGATACTGCAGTGAGGGTGAGAAAGCAGCCAAAAAATGTAACCTGGGAGCCCTGAGTGATGGTTGGTCGGGGCACATGCCTGGTTTGTGGGCCTGGTTCCTGGTTGGGAGTATGTGAGAGGCAACTGATGAATGTTTCTCTCTCTCCCCTCCCCTCTCTCTAAAAATAAATAAACAAAATCTTTTAAAAATGTACCTTGGCAGCCCAGAGAGTAAAGGAAAACAGGAGAAAATTAGAGTTTATCTATTTTTGCTTTGCTGCTATATATTCTATACATACTAATCTTTTGATGATATTGCACAAAATATTTGTATTTCTTTTTTTAACTTTTTAATTGAATGTAGTGGGGTGACATTTGTTAATAAAAGTATGTAAGTTTCAGATAAAAATTCTATAACACATTATCTGCATATTGTATTGTGTGTTCACTACCTCTAGTAAAGTCTCCTTCCATCACCATTTATCCCCCCATACCTCTTCTACCTACTCCCACCCACCTTTCCCTCGGGTAATAACTGTACTGTTTGTTGTCTGTGTCTGTGGGTTGTTTTTTGTAAAATATGGAATGCTTCATGAGTTTGTGTGTCACCCGTGAACAGGGGCCATGCTACTAATCTTCTCTGTATCATTTCAGTTTTAGTATTTGTGCTGCCAAAGCAAGCACAAAATATCTGCATTTCTTAAAAGCCTCTGAGTGGTTGTTAACCTGAATAATATTTACCTGCAGGATCCAACATGCTTTACCCAAAAGCAGCAAATTAAGCCAAAATGGACAGGTGGAGAAGAAAACAATTCTCACAATTCACCCTAAAAACCAGAGTTCACGGCCAAGATAATCCTATTACAAATTCCAAGCATTGTGTCCCTTCACATCAAAGAAATCATGTCTTGGTCTCAACATCCCTGATCCCTGCTCAGTATTCTTTCCATTGGCTGAATGAAGGTAGGAAATGGAAAGTGAGAAGACACACTCTCACCTGAGAATGACTGGGCTGTCTCTTCAATACCACGCAGTTAATCCTGGGGGTAAAGGGGGAAACAAATAGTTTTGCTTCTGTGGTATTTTATTCATGAGACAAGTCACCATTCCGAGTAGTGGATTCTCTCCTTCGCCTCATATAGTTGCTTATGAACAAGGGAGTATAATGTTACAGAACTTCTATCAAACTGTTCCTGAGCTGTGGGTTGTCTGGTCTCTTAAAAGATGAGAGCTGCCACCAAATCTCTTCTGTGCTCGACACTGCTAGGTTTCCTTACCCAGGTAGATTCTATAATGTAAAATTGAGGTGGTGCCATGACCCGAACTTTCCCACGTGCAGGATTTGTAAGGCTTCTCTCCTGCGTATCACAAAATTTATGCTGAGACAGGAAACCTTCTCATATCCACTGTTCTGTAGGGTCTCTCCCTAGCTGGATTCTCTGGGGTACAATGAGTCTTGAGCTTTATCGGAAGCTTTTCCCACGCTCACCACAAATACAGGGGTTTTTCTCTCAATTTGGCTACCCAGTGATGGGACTGCTGAGCTCTGTCTGAAGCTTTTGCCACTGACTACATTTTGCAGCTTTGTTTCTATCTGGATTCTCTGATGCACCCTCTGAAGGGTACACGTAAAGTTTTCTCATAGTTGAGGCAATGATATGGGCGGGTGTGGGGCACAGTGGGGCATGAGCCAGAGCTAAAGTTATTTTTGCGCTCACTGCATGTTCAGGGCCTCTCCTGAGTGTGGACTCCCAGCCCTGCTCTAGCTGAAACTTTTCCCACATTCCTTACATGGTAGGCTTCACTCTGGTATGTCTTCTGGTGGCACACCACGGCAGAGCTCTGCCAAAGCTTTGCCCATTCTCCTCTGTGTGGTTTATGAAAACTGCAAAGATGGTGCTTTCACCAAAAAACTTGATTCTGGGGTTATTTTTCCAGGTGTCTCTGTGAGCATCTCCACCTTGCTTGTTCTCTTGCCCACATTCTCACAGCCTTGCCCACCATCATGATCAGCCTATTGTTTGGTTTTCCTGATAATGTCCTGGAAGTTTCACTTTTCTCACCATTTTCTGCCTGGAAGCCTTCTTATTCTCTCTCTTTCTTCACTTCACACTAGAAAGGAAAACATAAGAGAAGGTGTTAGTTTTGGGATAGGATTTGGATGGGGGGAAAGTAATTGGAACATTACATTAGACTAAGTTAAAGTTCCTCTAAATAAGGGAATTTACAGAGTTCAAAGTCAAAGAGAGCAGGAGGGAGGCTTAGGGGATGCTGTCCAAACAACCCCTGAGCAAGGTCTTTTCATAGGCCACGTTCATATCAATGGTTCTGAATGTTCATTTTACAGTCTGTTTTGTATTGACATCTTCTATGAATACTTATTTGGTTAATTCCACCTCACTCTTCTCTATACTCCCTCATTTAACTGCAATCATCATTTGTAACTCTTTCTTTTTCTTTTTCTTCCTTCCTCAGACATATAGTACTTACTATATAGCATGCACTCTTCCAAGTGCATTACATATATATTCCCATTTTATAGAGGAGAAAACTGGGTCACACAGACGGTATCTTGCTCAAGAACAGATTAATTGTTCCAGAGCCGGGATTCCATCCCAGGCAGAATGGCTTCAGCGTCTATGCTCTTCAAGCTTCCTGTGTGAGTGTACTTAACCTCTCAAGCTTAGAGAGCAACATTTGAAGACCAAGCATCCTGCCTCTGATTCTTTTGAGTGCATCACAGAGTCCCAATGTATATTAGCAGAAACCCCAGAATAAAAGATGTATTTATGTGCTTAACAGGAAGGGTGCAGAATCTGCCAGATTGGTTGAAGAATATATATACGTTCTCCTGTTGGCTGAAATTGAAAACTCAGAAGTAAAGGAACAAATCTGCCTTTGGCAACCCAGCCTGGGACTCCTGCTTACTCCCCATTCCTCTCTCAGGGGAGAGATGCTCGTAGGCTCTCTTTATTATACTGAGAATTATCATAAAGCTATTCATTGGAAGACCTGGCAGTGCGTACTGGACAGTATCCTTTGTTCTGCTACACACATCTGAGATCTTCAAACCCTCCCTCCCTTTTCTAACTGCTCTCCACCTGCTCTTCCATGGCTTTTCTCACTCCTTAAAGACTCATACCTTATCTTTTACCTTCCTACACTCCTTAAAGACTCATACCTTATCTTTTACCTTCCTACTAGTTTTTATGTGTTTACTTATTTATGCCAGTTTCTCTGTACATCTTTATAATGCACATCTGTGTGGGGGAGATACTTGCATACCTGGGGGGTATGGACATAAAATATGACTGTAGCCTTATTTATTTATCAAGTTATTTATTTATAACATACTTTATTTTTTTCTTCAATACAGAAAAGAGTGACTAGGAAAAAACTGGACTTATGAATAAGTATAGTTGTATATGTCAGATCTTCAGCTATTTATTTATTTTTAATGATAAAACTAAGAGTAGCAATAAGCCCAATTGCTTTTTCACTTGTATACTAAGCAATATTTTCTTCAATAAAACTGCAACATGAGCAGAAAACTAGAGAAACTCCATGCTGTAGAAGATTGTGGTAACATGGTTTGACACGTATCATGCTGTATTCCCTGAGCTTTATTATGTTGTAATTTCCAGGTGCTTTCTTGCCATGCAACAGAGACTTTTGCATCAGGTAGACTGTGGTCTGAATCCTATCTCTGCCACTTGGTAAGTGTGACAATCATTCAGTTATTTAGTTTTCTGAGCATTTTCCCATCTGTAAAGGTAGAAAAATAACACCATCCTACAGTGTTATGGTGCTGACAAACAAACACTCAGTGTAGTGCCAGACACATAGACACATAGCAGGCACTCGGTAAATGTAACTTTAGGATGGAGTGAAATGTAACTATTCATTCCATTCTACCTCTTTCCCAGGGTTGCCTTCTTCAGCTTCTGGCTTTGTTCCCAGATGGAAAGAGAGGCACCAGTTAATCCTTTGTATCTGCCATCATTCTCAGCTGATTACAGAGTGAATCCTGAGCAGTGGGGAATCAATACTGAGATTGTTAGCCTGGGGACAGAGCTATGTGTCCCAGTAGGAAACATGTTCAAGAAATGTCCTCTAGTTGATTCTCTCCTCAGGCCCCCTTGGTGACCCAGCTATCCCTCTCAGACTCAGAGGGTCATGACAAACCAGGGAGTACAGAAACCCCCAGGCTATGGCCTAGGCAAGCCAGAAATCTTACCTAATGAGAACAATTGTTTTGGTGCTCATTGGCAACGGTGGTCCTGATAAAATCCCTGAAAAGGATAAAGCTGAAGGTCCTGCCATGAAAACCTAGAAAAACTGAAGATGAATTACTTAGCAAATGGCCCATTGAATTATAAGGCTCTCATTTTCCAAAAGTAACAAGAAAGCTAACAGGAACTGAGAGCCAGAGTGGGACAGGGAAAAGGCTGTCAACTTTGTCATCAGATTTTATCACTCTCACTTCCTCTCTTGTTATAGTTTACTGGCTCCTACATCATCTTCTTTTATTTCTCCTTGATTTTAGTTCCTGGATCACCATGGCTCTTTAAAACTACCTCTGCCTTAATTCTTGGTAATTTCTGTGTAGACATAAATGGTTCTTCTAACACCCTGGTGTCTCAGTTCTCTTAATCCTCTCCTCCAATGACCTTGTCCTCCATCTCACCTGTTACACGCTCCTGTAGTCATACTTCAGAGCTTGTTACTCCCTGAAACTCAATCTCATGCATTCCCTCCCGTGACCACTATCTTTCCAGCTTCCTTTCTCCAGTACATAGACTCCAACGACCTTTCAATGTTGTCAGTGCCTCCAGTCCATTGATGTTGTCATATGTTTGCTGTCCTTCACTGATGACCTCTCCATCCTCCTTCCCCAACATAAAGTTCATGGTCAATCATTATGATCATTCAACTCTCCTGTCCCTCTTTGCTTTGGCATACTCACTTGACAAAAATCATAGTCATGATTAAATTCAACCTCTGTCTTCCCAGTACTTGCACTGTAGTCACTGGAAGTGACTGAAGAAAGATATGATTTTTGCCAGCTCATCTTTTTCTAAACTCATGGCCATAAACCGCAAGTGAGATTATGGGTAACATGTCTCCACTTCCCAGAAGTGGAGTACTGTTCCTTATTCCTCCCACTAAGTACACATAACCTGCCTGGACACGATGTGTGAACCATATAAGAAGACTGAAAGGTGGAAAGAAAACTGTCTTTAGACCGTGGAATCCAAGGGGTGACATAGCAGTGAGTCCCCTGGGTTTTTTCCTACCTCATCTGTTCCAGACTGGATGCTGGAGAACCAGGCCATCTAGAAAAACCAAAGCCACAAGAAAAGGGCAACCAAGCAAGACAGAAAACTTTTTTATTTTTTGAATTTTTATTGATTGATTTGAGAGAGAGATTGACCTGTTTTCCCACTTATTTATGCATTCATTGGTTGCTTCCTGTATGTGCCCTGACCAGGGATTGAACCCACAATGTGGGGGGACTCCGCCCATAGGGCCCCCTCGTCTGCCACAGATGAGAGTAAGTTTACCAAGACACGATCTGCTTGGGGAGGAAAGTGGCCGATCTCTCAAAGGAGAAGGGCCAGGAGCCTGTTCCTCAGTGGGTTTTTATTGGGTTCAATTTGCACAGAAATACAGGTAAAGTTCATCAATCATTGTCAGGCAGTAATGATCAAACAATAGATAACAGACAAAGAATTATGAAGGCCTATTCTGAGTCAGGGTCAGTCAGCTAAAGGACCATAAAACTTTGGGGAAACAAACTCATTCTATGCTTAGACCCTTATCATTTAAATTGAGGGTATTAGCAAAGCAGGTTTCACAGGATTTCATGCATTCTTTCCTAGGTCTGATCGCCCTGGGAACCGCCCATTCCTGCCCAGGGCTGCACCACCCTCCGCATTGTTTCAGGCTTTAGTCAGGCAGGGGAAGTATGGCAGTCCAGACATTAGGAGACTTCTCACAGACAGAATGGGACTCAGGCTATGTCAAAGCCGAGGGGTGAGGGTCCATCACCCCCTTTTTCTATAGCGCCCTCCCAAGTCCTTCCATGAGGGCCCCTTCACGACCATACCTCTCTTAGGTCATCCTTCCCTTCAGGAATCTTACTCGTTATCAGCTAACCAGTCATCTGCCTGGAGCCAAGCAGGGTGAAGTAAAAGGGGGCGGACGCATCCATCGCCCCCACCAGGGAGATAAGCTTTGTCTCCTAAGTGGCTTATGGTCCCAAGGTCTTTTACTCAGTCTTAGCCACCAGGGTTACAGCTTCTGAAACCAGTCAGGGTGGTTCCCAAATACCACAACCTTGGCATATTGGGAAGATGCTCCAACCAGCTGAGCTGCCTGCCCAGGGCAAGACGGAAAACTTTTAGACAACAACCACTCCACTCAGGCTCAACACCACAGAAAAAACTATGGCCCCACTTTTACTCCCATCAGCAAAGGCTAAGTGGGCTCCCTGGGTCGGCAGCAGTGGAAACCACATGGGCAGTCTGCACTTCCACCCTCACCCAGTGGTAACAAGGCTCCCTGTCTTCTTCTCTGCACACATGAGGGCATTTAGAAAGAGAAAGAATCAGTGGAAAGGAAAGTATTTGAACTAGAAGATGATTTGGTGGGATCAGATCCCAGAGACAGCAAATGATATGGAGAATGTAGGCTGTGAGGCTCATCTCTGATGACAGTAGGAACATTAGTCCCTGAGACAGAAGGGAAGGGTCTGACAAGAAGTCACACTGTTGAAGTGAAGGAGATACAAATTAAGGACAGTCTCCCCTGACGTCCTCTTGCTGCCTTTGAAGAAGGAAGAGTAAGAGAGGCAGCAATGGACATGGATGTTCCTTTCCATTGAGTCCTTCTCTTTATAAACCATACTCAGATTTTCCTTATACTTAAAAACAAAACAAAACAAAAAACCTTTCCTATAGACTTTTCTCCCTCAAAATTGCATCTCATTTCTCTTCTTGTTTCCAGGCAAACTTCTAAGTCTTTGCAGTAGTCTTTTCATCCCTGGTCCCTATTTAAAGTGCTCTTTCTAGTTACCAGGAACCTGAAAAGCACGTACCCTTGACTCCTAGCAGTCAAAGCCTTTTACCATCAGTCCCCAGTCTACTCCCTTTGGGAACTCTACGTCTTTCCCACAGCACATTCTGCCTTTGCCATGTTGTTCTCTTTGACTGGAAATGCCCTTCCACCCACACCTCTTCTTGGCCCAGTTTTTAGGTAGGACTTCTGTGAAATCTTTTTCTTCATTCAAGTCCTCTCTTATGAGGGCCCATAGAAACTTTTTTCTCACCTGTACTTTGGCATTTCATTTGAAATTTCTCTTTACATTTTAATTGGTTGTCATCTACAAGTTTGTTTTCCTCAAAGAGTTTCCCTCTGGTAGGGGGCAAAGACCATGGTTTGGTCCCCTTTGATTGCCCCTGCAGCATCTAACACAGCTTGTCATGACCTGCTTCCCAATATCTCAAATTGATGCTGGGAGTATTTGGGACTTTGGAGGTTCTCTGCTCTTCACCAACTGTCCCACTCCATCTCTACCTGCCCACCCACTCTGTGTCTAGGTAATTAGAAGGCAAGAGCCAGGAACAGGAAGAATGGCAATAGGTGGCAGATGAGAGAGGCCAGTGGAAGGTCAGAGGTGGTATGGCCTCCTAGCACGTGGAAATTATGCCTTTTCAAGTTAATTAGTGCCGTAGTTGACTTACAAAGAGCTGTTGTCTCTACTCCCTGTCCTCTATTAGACAAAAGCCAGGCACTCCAAGGGCTATGCTTGGATGTGTGCTTTGAGAATAAAATGTAGATTGAGCCAATTGATAGATGCAGCTGAAAAAATCTATTGGCTCAATTATCCTAACAAAATGGATAAGCCAAAATCCATTTTCCTCTACTTTTTGAAATATATTTTTAACTATATGTTTTTTTCTTAATTATATTGTACTGAGTTTAATATTAAAATGGTACTACTGTAACACAGAGGAAAAAACACGGGACATATTCAAGACCAGGATTTCTAATCCTGGCTGGTGAGTCAGTTTTCTCACCCGTAAAATGAAGAAATTCAACATGATCATTTTAATATTCCATAAGGTTTTCTAGCTCCCTGGGCCCATGGTGAGTGGGGTGGGGACAGCCAAGGAAGTCCACATGGGGCTAGAAACCTGTCTCCTAACTCTGGGATCTGGTGCTTGGGCTGTACCCATCTCTGTGGCACCAACTGTAATGGTAAGAACTGTAAGCGTTTGCACGTGTTAGTAGACCTACCCCAGGATGGAGTGTCTGGTGTTAACAATTATCATTATACCTAATAACTATAGGACTGTTTGCAAAACACTGTTATATAAAAAAGGATAGCCTCCTAACAAACATAGGCCAGTTCACTAAGGGAGTGACAGGTCTACAACTGAACTTGGCCTCGACTCCTGTCTGTGGGACCTTCTGCCATCATTTACTTTCCACCTCTCATGTCAAAAATCCTCAATTTCAGCATTTCCAGGCCAGGGCCCATGTGCCTCACTGTCACTTTTGCATGAGCCCAGTGCTGCTGACTTAATGCTGGCCCAGATGGGGTGTAGGCAAGACAGCTCTGGCTCTACTGCAGGCTCCTCCTCTGAAAGCTGTCGGGCAGCACTCTCTGGCTCTTGCGTCCTGGAGGGTAAGGGAGAGGGATGGGGCACACTGGATTCACTGCTCCCATTTGCGGGATTAAGACTTGTCTCAGAACTGAGGGGTCGTGACATAAAGTCTGTAGACTGCTCCAGTGAGGTCCCTGGCATCAGGGTGGGGAACTGGCTGTCTTCCCCAGAACTATTTACCTTCTGGACTCTGGCTTGTTCTCAAGGACACAAAGTTTAGACTTGGTCTGTCTTGTCTCTGTCTTGTTCAACTTGGGTTCTATTTCCCAGGGCCCAAACTGTTCCCAGACTTTACCACAAACCCCTAAAACTTCCCCTCTAATGAAGTGTGCAAACTCCTCTTGGTTTCAGTTGCTTTTCTCAGTACAGCTCACCGAAATTTTGCATGAGTTCCTGTCGATTATTTTGCAGTTCCAGATCTTTCACTTGCTTGTTGCTTCTCTGCTTCCTTTTACACAATGACTTGAGACTTACATTAGTTTTGTAACTATAGGCGGTAACTTGTCACCTGGTTTTTTTGTAGATATCACAGGTTTCAGTTTTGCTATCCTAGCCACAGTGTTTTTAAGAAGGGATCTGGGGAGATTCATAAACTGTTCCACAGTCATCACTACCTTTTCTCTTGTGTCTCATCCTGAGAGCAAGGGAAACCTCAGAAATATGCTGGTAGATGGCCCTACACACCTCATTAGCTAGAACGACAACACATGCCCCTGCTCACAGAAACCCAGTTACAAGGACGATGGTGTTAAACCATGACTGGTATCAAGGTTCACTATCTGGAATTAGCACAGAAAGGGGAGAGCACGTAGGCATATGTGTGGTGAATAATGGAACCTGAATGGGGCTCTGACTCAAAGGAAGGACCAAGGCAGCGACAGTGCGCAGGGGAACCAGATATGAGTACAAAATTGTTAAGAGCACTAATTTTCAAAACTGACAAAATATGTATAGGGCCTGGCACAAATAGCGCCCCTTTTTATTACAAAATCATAAGCATGTAATTCTGTGACACAACAATATCACACTCAAGCATACCATATGAAATTTTACGTGAAATGTTCAAATTAAAACCATAAGTTGTTACACCCATATTATTACTCTACTAACCACACTCAAGCAGCTGTTATTCTGCCAAACCTTGTATTTTACAGTGTTATCCTATGTACTGATAAAAGTTTCATGAAATAAAACTTACCGTCACTATTCATGAAAAGAAACCTAGTAAATTTAAGTGTAATTTTTATTAATATTTAAACACAATATACCAAAATGCCCCAAATAGTACAAAACCAAAGTTTTGTAAAGACTATTTTTGATGTGATGGGTGTGCTTGCCTGCTCGTGAGCTCATCCCAGGCAGGTTCACAGGAAGGAAGATAAGGTGACACGCACGTCAGGTGGCCTGTTGAGCCTATTTCTTTTCTCTGTTTTTCATTGTGTCAGGATTGAAAATCCTAGCTCACACAAACGGTAGTTGTAAATGGTAATAATAGCAATATACTCTTCCTCTTAGCAATGGAAATTCATCTTTAAGCTTCATCCAAAGTGCCGATCAACTTAATGCCTTATAATAACTCCTCAATGTGAATGATGAACTGAGCTGCAACAATTCATTCCCTTCTTCAGGCACCAAGTTGAACTTGATGATTGATTCTGGGGTTTGAAAAACAAACAGATCTTTCATCCGACTATTTTCCTTGAATAATTTAAGTCTCTGTTCTGGAAAATAATAACTAGAGATTTGAGACAAAGAAATAAGATGCGGCAATATCTCGTAATCTCTTTGAAGCAGTCTTCATCACAAACGTTGTCTTCAGTGTGTTGCGACAGTGAGGGGACCTGCAGGCGCCAGGGTGATCGCTCTCAAGTCGTGCTTGCTGCGACAACGATGTCTTTTGGAATCGTAGGGTATGTTCAACATATTGGAATATGTCATTGTTTCTCCCCGGTAGTTTCAAATTTAATTCAGGAAGAATGCCAAAAATATCACTTAAATATGCCAACTTTGTTACCCAAATGTCACCTTCAAAAGTAGTTGCCAAATGAGATTGCTTTTCAAGGAGGAAAATGTAAATCTCATTTCTGAGTTCGTATACTCGGCTCAGTACTTTTCCTTGGGACGACCAACAAGCTTCTGTGTGAAACAGTAAAGTGGGTACGGTTAACTCTAATCTCTGAACAAAATATTTCAAGAAATCAGCTGTTCAGTCAACTTCCTTTAATGAAATTAACAATTTTCACTGCATTTCTCAATACATCCATTAGACTTGGTGGGATTTCTTTGGCTACCAAAGCTTCTAGGTAAATAAAACAGTGATTCCAAAGAGCATTGTTATGAGTTGCTTCTAATAAATTGTTATGAGTTGCTTCCAATAACTCTGCTTTGTTTCCCAGTCCTATTTGCTGCTCCATCACTGGAAATTCCCTTACAATTTGTCCACTTTAATTTATACTGACCAACAATACACTTTTCTAATTCAGTAAATAAATCTAATCCAGCTATATGTGAATTTAAATTTAAACAACACAACAGATCCTCTATAAGATCATCTTGCCACACATATCTGACATAAACCAAGAGTGCTGGACAATTTGCAATATCAATGCTTTCGTCAAGTTGGATAGCAAAATCTACACCACACTGTAGCTGTGTGATAAGCATATTTCAATATGCTTATTGTATATAAGCCTGTTCTTCCCCTGTGTTTTTTCAATAGTACAAATTCGATGAGATATTGTAATATCACTAAGAGGAATGCTTCTTAATTTATCAGCTGATTTATCATAAAAAATTGTATGTACCATGTCCATACATGCCAGAAGAATAATTTTTTCAGAAGCTGTATGAGTCATTTTCTCTTTTGCCACTTGATATGCAACTAAATATGATGATAGTAAGGCTCTCTCATCCATAGTTGTGGCATGACTAAGAAATCATGGTGATAACTCTCTTATTTCATTCTTTTTGAAAACGGTCTTTCCCATCCTCTTCATCTTCCTCCTCCACTTTCATAATCACTGTGCCTTCCATCTCCTGGGTAGCCTGGGGAGACAGGTCTGCAGTACCCCTTAACTGAGCAGTCATTACTCAGGTTCAAGGAACTGGCTCACTTGATCCAAATAGGGTATGTTTGCAGGACTGTCCTTTCTGTCCTGGATGTTTTATGAGATTGGTTTTTATAATCCCGCAAGGTAGAAAAATTTAATAAGAAGTATTAAAAAAGTAACATTGGATTTCTATGCTGCTAACAACTCATACAAGTACTCATGAAGACAATTTACTGAATCCCACGGTGTGATGTGGTAAATGCTGAACAGGTGCTATTTATGTTAGCTGTGTGCCAGGGGTATTTGGTACCTTACCTACTCAGCTCTTTTAATGCCCGTGGAAACTTAATAAAGTACACATGATTATTATTCCTATTTTACAGATGAAAAAGAGAAGAGGAGAAAGATTAAATAACATATAGGTAGTGCAGGACTCACACCCAAGTCTGAAGCCCAGGGCCCTAATGTGGCTGTCACACTGCCATCAGTCACTCTAAAAGGCATCAGTCAGTGCTCCGGTCACTCTAGAGTCATCATCTAGGTGCACAAGATGATCCCCTGGGGCACAGGGGAAAATTAGAACTTGTATTTATATTTTAAAAGTATTGAAACTCACCTAACCTTTCCTGATAAGCCCTAACTTTTTTGTCCCCAACTTACAGCAATAACATTCTCTGTCATCATTTGTTACCCATCTTATGTTCATTTTCCAACAATTGTATGTTCTTGGCTTATTTTCCTTCATTTTTAGGGATATATCTTCTGAAAATTTCATTTTGTCTTAGATATTTTAAGGATGTCGAGGAAAAGAAATCTTGGTTTTTGACATCTGGGTGTAAGTTTTAAAGGTGGGAAGGGGGGGGGTGACACTTTCCCAGGGGCCTCCCCTCACAGTGGCAGTATGAACCAAAATGAAGGGACTCCAAGGACATGAAACTCAAAGATGCAGGGCTGAGGTCAGGAGCCGTCACTCCTCTCTGACCTGGAAAAGCCCTCCTAGATGTTTTTCTGCTTAGATTCTGGGCAAGGAGCAGTAGAAAGGCTGGGTTTTATTTTACATTTCTTGAGTGGTCCTAGCACCCAGTCACCTCTTCACTTTAGACTCACTGTCTCCATTACTAGTTTGGTATGTAACACTTTGATAGCCTTTACCCTGAAACTTGATTTTTAATGCTTCCATGCCTTATCTCAATTAGATTACTCCACAAGAATAAAAACTGTCTTTTGCTTTCATTGTTGCCCTCAAGTCATTTACCATTGTTCCTTGCAACCCATAGACATTTAAAAAACATTTGTTTGAATGAATATAATGCAACATTTTCTGCCTGTTTGTAGAAAGTTCAACAAATTCATTATAGGCCTAAAGGGCATGTCATTTATGAATTAACAGATTTTGTTACATTGCAGCTATCTGGTTATTTACAAAACAGCTGAATAAGAATGGAAGAAATATTATAACAGCAGGTTTAAAATACATAAATAATGTGTTGATGGGTAAGTTACTTGTACATCTCCTATTATACTGTGTAACCAACCTATTTCTCCAGCATATAGTAAGGTTTCAATGATCTGCTTTCAGTGTATTCTCCACAGTTCATTTATTGACTGCATATTATCTCTTTAGCATGGACTTGCCCCTTAACGTTTCTCTCTTGACAATGAAAGTGTCTTTATCCTGGTGACACTGCAGGAAAGGCAGATAGGGAGGTTTGGCCTGGCTGGATTTTTCAGTGAAATCACTTTCAATCAATTTCCAAGTTGGAAAGTTCTTTGAGATAATCCAGTCTATTGTACTGAGTGCCAGATTGAGACTTGCTGGTGTTTTGTCCAAGGCCATCTGGCTAATCAGTGGCAGAGAGAGCACAGGTCTCCTAACGGCCCCACACATTTCCGGCTCTGCGGCCACCAACTCCCTTCACTACTCATCGTGCCAAGTGAAGCTCAGCCACCACAACTGAACAGTCGAACCAATGTCTGAAATCATACACAGAGAAAACAAGCAGAAAGTCCGGAAACTTAAAGGGTGAAATGTATATAATTTTTTCCTACTGCATCCAGATCATGTTTTTCACTAGGCTTCAAACAGTCTTTAATCATCACCATTAATGGTTAATGGGTTTGGGGGGTGAGCAAACATTTAAGAGGCTTAAATTTGTCCTATTAAAAAAGAAAAAAGTCCGTGGTGGAGCTTGGTAGCCTCAAGGGTCTTCCTCGTTTCACACCTTGGGGTCCCAAGGAACCTAGAGGGGAGCTCTCACCATAAGGATAGCACATGGAACGCTTCTGTGGGGACCACAAAAATTAAAAACTAGAGTCATTTTTGTCTCCGACCCCTTCGGATGAACACCCAGGACTAGGCTGCCTCTTCCCAGACCGGAAACGAAAACATCGTTGTTCCCTTCCCGGTTGGATCCAGGGCTGCCCCTGCAGAGAGAAGGCACTTCCTACCGCCGAAGCTGGGATGAAGGTGAGGGACGTGGACCCTCCTCTGATCGGTAGGTCGCTGCGCTAAGAGCCGCGCCACACAGCTGTACACAACCACCTCTGTCCCCGCCCACCGTCCCCCGGCGGGACCCATGTCTCACGGAGAACCCCAGAGAAGTCTGGGGGCTGCTGGGACATAAAAGGGAGGTGACTCTGGGGAATCAAAGAGCGATCTGCTCGCCCAAACTCAGAGGGAATGTGTGCATCTGCGTCCGCCCCAGTAGCCAGGGGCGCGTCAACCTCCGCTTACCGGGGCTGGGCTTCGCTTTGGGGTCCTGCAGGGGGCTTTGCATCCCTCCTCGCCAATCACTGGGTTTCGGCTTTGGGGTGGGAATCGCTCTCCTCAGCTCAGCTTTAACCTTCCGGAAAAACGAAGGGGTCAAGTTTCCCTTGATACAGCCCAGTTCACATAGGTATACGTTTCTTCCACTTTTTCTTACTGAGCCCTCAATATTCTGTAGTGGTAAAGACGCTGACCAGTGCAGCCACTTCGGAAAACGTCCTGGCGTTTCCTCACATTGTTAAACATAGAGTCAACATGTGTTAACTCTGATCATTCCATTCTTAGATATATACCCAAGAGAAATGAAAAATGATATATGATTGTTTATAGCTGTATAATTCACAACAGTCAAAAATTAGAAACAACTCAAATATCCACCAGGTGATAAATAGAGAAACAAAATGTAGTGTGTCCACAGGATGAAATACTACTGGGCCATACAAAGGAATGAAGTACAGATCCATGTAACACCATGAGTGAACCTGGAAAATACGCTAAGTGAAAGAAACCAGCCACTAAAGATCATATACTGTGTGATCCCATTTACATTTATGAAATGTCCAGAATAGGCAAGTCCATGGACAGAGAGTAAATGAGTGGTTGCCCAGGGCTGAGGGAGGAATAGGAAGAGACTTCTCTTAGGTGTGGCTATTTTTGAGGGCGGTGAAAATGTTCTTCAGCTGCTTGTGAGGATGGCTACACTGTTTGTAAGCATACTAAATATCATTGACTTGTATGGTTTGTGTGAGTGGTATGGTATTTGAATGATATCTCAAAAACGTTTTAAATAAAAATAATTACTAAAAAAGAGAAAAGAGTGAGTGGTTTTACAACACCAAAGTGGTTGCTGCTCTGGGGACCCTGATTATGCAATGCCGCATGGATGGGCAGTATTTTCAAATACTTGCTTTATGGGCAACAGGCATTCTTTCCAATACTAGAAGTTATATGATTCTGAGCTTGTCTAAGGCTTCCAGGAAGTTCTCAGAATAACAATAATGGCATTACTACAGTAAGTCAAATTTGAGGCATTTTTGCTGTCAGAATGTTATCACGATAGTTATGACTTTTTACCTTTACTTCATAAGTAGATCAAGAAACTTCACCTTTAATAAAACTGTAACTGGGACCATGAATGACTGTGACACCACTCTAAGTTCCAAGACAACTTTGAGCATGACAGTGGAAGCCCACAAAAGGAACAGCCACCTGCTACAGAGGCTACCAGTGACTAGGCAATATTGTGAATAACCTTCCAAGCCCTGAAAAACGTTCCACTCCTTATGAGGTTTGACCTTGCTGTGGTTGCCATTGTTTTTCCTTTCTACTTCCCCATGACTCTGCAATAATCCACTTGAGTAGGTCTTTGATCCTGGAGCACTGGTTGGCTGGCTAACCTATGGTCTTCCTTGAAGACATCATATTCCCAGAACTTTTTCCTCATATTTCCGTCCCGTGATCCAGGTCACCTCTCAGTGCCATTACATTATTACGCACTGTGCTTTTCTTCTTTGTATAAACCTGCCCCCTTCCCTCTACCACCCCTATTTTTACATGAAAGTGGTTAAAGGTAGGTTATTGAATGCAGCTGGTTGGGTATGTTTTTCCATTTATGTAGTGTGTGTGGCAGGGACTGTGGGGGCATTTATAATAACTGTTCTTTGCCTACTTATCTACTGGCACAAGGAACCCAAAGCGTCCTGGTGCTATTCTGTTTCCAGTTCAGTAGAACACAAGGCATCTCCTAAATGTTCTTTAGAAAATCTGGACCATAACCCAGCAGACTCTAGGTCTGGAAGTAGGAAGCATAAATTCCACAGGTGGATCACTGGATGACAGTAATAGGGGCCACCACTATTCTGACCCATTAGTTCCTGTAGTCTTTATGTTGGAGGCACAATACCATGTTTATATTATTGGTTCAGTGTATATCAATGCATATACTGTATCCCCAGCTATACAAGATGCTGTGTTTTATATCAGCAATTTAGCCAAGTCTTCAATACATGCTTTTCCATAGTTCTGCCAGGCTAGCTGCTTCTGAATGATGAGTAAGCACCATGAATTCTGTGTTTACAAGCTCATTGTCATACCTTCTTGACTATAAAATGGGTTCCTTAGTTTACGGTATGTCCAATGGATGAGGCATTCTGTAAGATCTGATGACGGTGCTGGTGGAGGCAAAGCAGTTGGGAAGGCAAACCCATATTTAGAGAATGTATCAATTCTGGTGTGAAAATTTTACTTCTTTTGTATTTATCCATGCCTAGCGCAATAGTGGGCATAAGGGAAAAATTAACGAAGTGCTCAGAGTTGCTCATACATTTTCTTTAAAGCTATATAGTTTAAACTAAAAATCACAAATTTTATGAGTTGGTTCATTGTTCCCACCTGCGCCCTCTGAAAAACCATTGAAAGAAAATTTTGCTCAGAAGCCAAGTAGTAGCTGTTTCTTACCACTGTTTGTTAGGGATTGATGCCAATGATACTCAAGAAGGAAATAAAGGGAAGGCATATTAGTCTCTAAGACTGTAGTTTGAAAAAATGTATAGAATGCCACACTTCTGTTTTTTTTTATATTTAATTTGATCGCACAAAGCATTAAAGGATAACATTTGATTTGTGAGCTTAAGCAAAGAATATCTAAATCCCTTTCAAATCACTGTTTTTATTTTTTAAGAGACTTGCTAGTCCTTAGCAGACCCAGTTTCACAAGACCACACTCTTTAAGGATCCATGACATCACAATGCTCTAAGGGGTTCTGTTCCGGCACTCCGCGCTTTACCTATCCGGTTTCTGCATAGTCCAGTCTGTCCAGGAACGCGGCTCTCTTCTATTCTCAGTTTCTCTCTTCCACTGCAGTTTGCCCAATGTCCCTTCCTTCCCCCAAGAACCTTAGTAGATTCCGATCCCTGACTTTCTGCGTGTACCTTCTATAACCAAAGAGCCTTCAATCCTCTCTTTAATCAGTGTATTCTGCACCCTTGTGCTAGTTTCCGACCGCCTGACTCAGTGAAATCTGACCTTTGGGTCTGCCATTCTTCCTCATCTCCCGATACACATATTTGCTACCCACCACCCCGCAGGGAGTCTCGAGGACTGGCTGAAGCAAGGAAGGGCCAGCGGGGCCGCCTTCCCAAGTCCGGGGCTGTCAGTCATTACAGGTATACAGGTTACTAAGGCGGCCCAGCGCGATTGGCAAGTCAGAAGAGCCTTGCAAACCAGGTTCGGTGGCTCCCACACCTCATCCGGGACTTCCATCCAGGGCCTGCATCCGGGGGCCTGCCCTGCGGACTCCGCCTCCGGAAGTGCCACCGAGAAGCACCGCCTTCCAAGTGGTGTAGAGCGACCCCCGAAAGGCCGGGGTGGCTCCGCGAGCAAGGGTGTCTGCGACGGGACGGCAGCCTGGGGCGCCGCTCCGCTCGGGTGAGTCTCTAGAAGCCATTCTGGGGTCGCGGTGGGGACGGCCCCTTGTTTTGGTTCACGGGGAGGAAGAGGAGGCGGAGGCGCCGGGTCCCGCCTACGGCGGTTTCCGTCCCCTGGAGCGCGCTGGGCCGGTGGAGCGAGGGCCTGTTTCTTCTCAGTCCGGGTTCGCTCCACGGACTGAGGATCCTGCTGTCAGCATCCAGTGACAGTGCCTTGGTGTGAGCTGGGTATCTGTGGCCTGCCTCGCCCTTTTGGGACCATGGTTTCACCTAACAGGAACGTGGGGGGAGGGCCGCGCTGGGAGAGGCCTTCGGAGAACCCGGCGCGAGGGTCCTTTCTGAGGATTGCGGAAGGGGGACAGACCCTGTCGCGTCCTTGGGTCTGAAGGACACCAGTCAAACCTGTTTGAATCGCAGCTCTTCTCAGGGTTACTGTCAGGCTTGTGGGAAAAGGCCTGCCTACCTCCCCTAAGCGAAGGGTCTGATCCCCAAAGTGGAATTTTGTTCTTAGTCAAACCATTTAGTAATTGCAAGTGGGCTGACAGAGTGTTACCAAGTAATTTCTAAGAAGTCTGCGCTTAAAAAATAACGAGTAATCATAAGTAGGCTATTTCTCTGCGTACGAACTTGAGCCTTGATAGGAGCTTGTAAATGTTAAATATTTTAAACTTTCCACAGAAATCTTTACTGTATTAAATTGTACCTTCCTGATTTTTTAAAAAAGTTCTGCCAGCTCCGTTTAATTTAGTTGGGTAATCACTATGGACTTTTATTTAGTACCTACAGTGTAAAAGCTACTTTGCTAAGTCCTGAGGATATGAAATTATGGGCCATTTTAACTTGTTACAATAATTTCTCCTAATCTCACCCCACAGTGATGGTCATTGGCCTCCAAAACAGGGATGGAGGAAATATCGGTCCAGGAAGCAGCAGGATCACCAAGGGTCCAATTTCAGTCTCTGGAGACCCAGTCTGAGGGTCTGTCCCCAGAGCCTCAGTTCGTGCAGGACACCGACATGGAACAGGGACTCACTGGGGGTAAGGCAGGGAGAGCACTTAAATTCAGGAGAATGGGAGTGGAGAGGGGCTTCTGGGCCTGGTATGAGAGAGGCCAGGAACTTCAATAAGAAGGTGGCCCCTAGAGGGAGGTCTGTAAGGGAGGGACAGATGTGACTCAGTTCAGTCGTAATCACTCACTCTGCTCCAGCTGTTTTTCATTTATACAACCTTTGCTTCATCCCAGTTACCACATCCACGATAATTTCTAAAATAGGCTGCTTTTGCTGCATCTCACAATCCTTGCCTGGCTTTCATTTCTTCTTAGATTTAGGGTCTGTCCCTTCCCTTCACTTAGTGTCTTCCCTCCTTGACCTTTTGTGCTTTGCCACCTGCCATTCTGTTGCAGCTGCAGTATTTGTGACTAATTTAATTTTAGTTAAGAAAGCACCCATTTAATTGCTTGGTTGAGCGCAATGCCTGTATGACTGTGTACGTGTCACATATCGACTATACAATAACATTTTTATTGTGTCGTACTTCCTTTGTTTTGTAAGAATCTTATCGTAGAATACTCATGGCCAACTGCAGTGAAATAACTTGTGTGTCAGCAACACTGATTGGGTGCCACAGTATATGGAGTGCTGTGGGGCATTATGGGAGTGTGGAAAAGATTTGTCAGGAAACAGATGGCCATTCCTGATCCTTACGGGCCTTACACACTGGTTGCAGAGACGGTGCTCATTCACAAGAGAAAGGCTGAGCGATGTTATAGAACAGTGTCTAGGAAAGGGTCAGAAATCTACCTAATAACCACGGCCCTGGACAAATCACTGCAAATCCTTATGCTTTGCTTTGCCCATTTGTGAACAGGTACAGTGCTTAAAGTCCTGAATCATGGGTCTAAACATGTAAGCAGGGCAGGCAAGTGCTGAGAAGGAGCAGAGTAGACACACTCAGTACCTGATAAGCATTCATTGGTTTTACTAGAATGTTGATGTGAAGAAGGGTCCTACTGACTCTCTTCTGTAAGGGAGCCCTGGGGAAGGGCTACTCTCACTCTTGGCTCCTTTCTCCTCCCTTAGCTCCACCTGTTCCCCAGGTGCCTGCTCTTCCCCACGAGGGAAGCCCAGGAGACCAGGCAGCTGCACTCCTGACAGCCAGGTACCAGGTGAGCTGAGGAACCTTCTTTTCCTCAGGGACTGTTGCTGCTGATTGAGTGTGGCCCTTCCCTCACCCCATCTGTAAACCTTGCCTGGATTTTTTTTTCCAGTAGCAGACCCCAGTTTCGGAACTGATCTCTTCAGAGACCTGGACTTTACACAAACCACCTTTCCATCTTTCCAAACACCACCAGCAAACACTGTTTATTCTTTAGCCCTAGTGTTGTGATGGGTGTTTGTTAGATGTTAAAGGGTTATGACCTTATTCCCTAGATTCTAATCTGTTCTCACTCCTCCCTGACATAAGTACACACTGGAGACTCTATATCATCTCCATCATTCTCTGGCCATGAGACTATAGTGGCCTCATTCCCGAGAGCAGCCAGGCTGTGTTATTTCAGGAGTTTGTGACATTCGAGGATGTGGCTGTGCACCTTACTCGAGAGGAATGGGGATGCCTGGACCCTGTTCAGAGGGATCTCTACAGAGAAGTGATGTTAGAGAATTATGGGAACGTGGTCTCACTGGGTAAGGACTGTCTTTTTATTCAGTTGATTTATTGGGGTTTCTTTACTGAGTAGGTGTGAGGTCTCTGAGAAAGTAGAGTTTGGCTCAGATTCCAGGTCTTAGAACCTCTGAATCCTCTATCTTTAAGGTCATCATCTCCTTTGGGAGTGGTTTTCCTTTGGGGGTTTCAAGACGAGACATTCTACTCCTTATCACGAGTTAATGGTTCCTGCTTTTGTGGGATATCTGTTCCCTTTTAGAAAAAGGAGAGTTGCTTGTGCTTTGCCTAAGTTTTCAACTTTCCTATCTTTTTTTTTTCCTTTTTCTTTTTCTTTTTCTTTTCTTCTTCTTTTTTTTTTTTAAATGAGAGAGACTCTAGGGCCTCCCAACCCACAACCAGACACTTTTCCTTGCTGGTACTTCAGTGCCCCTGTATCTGACTTTCCCATTTTCTTTGGAAGAAGAAATGCCTTTTAAAAAGATAGCATTAAATGTTTCTTGTTGAGTAATTCCTCACCTTTTATGATCCCTAAATTCATCTCCAAGCTGGCAGAATTTGAGAGACTTCATTTAAAGGCATGACTCACTGTGAGTACATTTCAGTGAGTCACCCAGATGATAATGCTAAGTAACCTCATTCCAAACAGGAGAAGTCTCAGACTTAAACCAAGTCTCTCCTCTGTCATTTGGATGGTACACTAGGCAGCTGAGATTAGGCAACCTGTGGTGCTATGAAGAAGCATTAGTGGGCTTTGTTGGGGGCCCCCTTGATGTGAGCATTGCTCTTTTTCCTCTTTTTTTTTTTTTTTTCCTGTCTCTGCTTTTGTTCTTTTTATTTACGTATGTATTTAATCATAGTTTTTCTTTCTGTCTCTCTTCTTTTATTTTTTTGCTTTGCCTATGCTAGTGGCATCCAGGGTGTTGCTTTGTCTTCCTTGATTACACTCAGGATTAAAAAGGTCTTCTTGTCTGTGGGGAGGCAGCCTGCCCACGGGGAAGGTTTTAGCCTGTTTTCCATTCCTGGCTCTTTGATCTTTGTAGGCATACTTCTCCGTCTTCCCACCACCCGGATTCATAGTGTGAATTCCTGCCCGGCCCTGAGTCATACCCAGGCAAGTGCTTTCTCTGGAGAAACACTTGCAGTCCTTTCAGCAGGAATCTCCAAGAGATGGCCCAAGTATCGGCTTCCCATCGATATTGCTCGTCCCCGCTCGGAAACTCCTTTTCCACGATTATAAGATATTACACTTGATTGATGGAATAGATGCTCCCAGGATGCCACCACTATGTAAAATTGCAGCTCCTCAAATGACCTTTGTTAAATTTGTAAAGGGCCAAGGAAGTCCTCCGTTGCAACCAGATGTATTTTGTATCCTGAATTTTGAGTTCATTCAGAAGCCACGGTTGGTGGTCATCTACTTGTGTTCTGAGGAACCACAAAGTTCAACTCCAGCTCTTCAGTTATGATCTTTTCATGTTATTTTAGAATGTGGAACATAAACTGTACTCCCCTCCTTCTGTAGTGAACAGGACCTGCCCCTTCTGATGCCTAACTGTCCTGTGACCCCTGGGCTTTCCTCATATTTAACATTCTAGTCTTCTTCCTTTAAGTCCCTTTGGTCACCTCCAAGGTCCTCCCTTTGTCCCCTTTCTGCATTAATCTGTTCTACATTTATATGACCTTTCCTGATCAAGTGTTCGTGACCTCTGTCCTTGATGGAGGGGAAATGGGAGGGCAAAAGAGTTCATTTTCTTTATTTCAGGGTATCAAATTGAATGTATATTTAACAAGCTTGTATACTGTAAAGTGATATGTAATTGTAAGATACTGTAAATTTTATCTAATAATTATATAATTTCCAACAGTTAACCTGTCTACTTTTTGGAGTAAAGAGACTTCTTAGCTTAATCAGCCTAATAGCACAGCATGCTATTAAACTGAATTTCATCCCATTTCCTCTCACCTCTTCACACACAGAGGACACCCATGCACACTTACACATACTGACACAAATGCATACCAGAAATTCTCCTACTCAATTTGCTTTTGTGACCAAGTCAGCAGCATCTTCTTAGTAATTATTTTTTATAGTCTTTGGGAAGACCTTTCATATTTGTGGGTTCAGCAAACTCCATGCGCAATGTAAAGTTCTACACTTAATTAACTTAGCTTAATGTTGGCATTATAAAATAAGGACTCACATAATTTAGTCCCTGACTTAGCAGCCCTACTTTCCAGTTCACATCTTTTCCCCATGGCAGTAGTTCCGAGTTGTATTTGTCACGGACATCAGAACTTTGGTCCTTTGGTTAAGTGTTTTGCCTATATTGTAGTAAATGTACGGAGTATGAACAGCTGAATAAAAGAGTGAAAAAGTAGGTAGAAAGTCATAATTTTCATCACCAAATCTAAAAAGAAGTATATTCTGTTGACAGTGTATGAATTCCTGGCTTGAGGATCATACCCAAAGAGAAGTTATCTGCAACTTAGTGCTTAAAATTAAGAATAAGCACTGGCAATTAAGAATGGGATAGAGGCCTCGACTGCATTTCACGTGGGACAGTGTGGCAGGTGTCTAATTAGATGACAGCATTAGAAACATGTTTATCACAATTCTGTTTGATAATCAGTAAGTTGATAAATCAGGAATGTTAGGTACCTACCCCTAACTTTTTGAAGTTGGTGTCCTGAGGACAAAAATGACTTACTATAGAATGTCTTTTACTGCCACCGCTATTTACTATTTCTTTAGTAACCATGTTACTAGGTACTATATATATCTCGTTTAATCCTTACTGTAGCCTGAGCAGGTAATCTGTTTTATACCTGAGGAAACTGAGGCTCAGAGAAACTTAAGTGATTCATGTTGGGTCAGAGCTAGGCTTGGGACTCAAATCTGACTCTAAAACCAATACTCTTTTTCACTATTTTGTGCCTTAGAACAATTAGTCAAACCATATATAGTGATTTTTATATTTTCATGACTCTGTACTTTGGTGACAATTAGAAATGACCATGATAAATTGAACAGACAGGCATAAGGTTGTACAGTTTGGGAGCAGAAAGGCCATACATTGAAGAAGAAGTAAAATTGTCTAGGGATATATTTCATTATGATAGGTATGTACACAAGAACAATATTACTAAGGAGAAATTTTTTTTTTGTATTTGTTAAGGACCAGGAAGAAAGGCATGAATCTTAACACAGCTCTAGTACAGGCAGCGAACCAAATAATGAGGTATATTTTAAATGTTATTTTTAAAGACCAGATTAAGTACAAATAATTTAATTAGAAAATGGTCAAGGTTTAAATTTAAAAATGAAAAGGTTTTAATAAAAAATTAAGTGATTTTAGATGAGAGTCTTGAACGAGGAAAAACTTTAAAGCACATGCTTGTTTTGAAAGTACAGAGTTTTGACTTAAATTTAGGAAAAGACATTTAGACTAATGGCAGAAAAATCTGTCTTAATGCTTTTGTGACCCTTCGTGTGGTAGGTTAGAAAGAATATAAACTGTGATTAAATTGAGTTCCAGTTACCAGCTGTGATATATTGAGCAAATATTTAAACTGACACTCATTTTCTTCACTTATAAAACATGGAACATAATGTCTACCTTTCTGTGCCAAGTAAATTAGATTATATTTGTAAGTATCTGGCTTATAGTAGTTACTCAAACATTTGTTTGGAAAGGACGACAGCAAGTGATAGGAGCTATAGACCAGATTTTTTAATACGAACAAAAACTTTAGGAGAGTGTTCAAATTATTTCTTTATAGTGGAATCTCCTCAAATAGAATATTGCTCTGACTATGCCTGGGAGTTTGGATTTTTGTTACAGAGAGATTTTCATTTCTTCAACACCAGTGGTCTCTTAGATCCCTTTTACTTAAAACATCTATGACTCCAAATCTTTTGGATACTGGCTCTCCAATCACTATTTTTCTCTTCTTTTTATTATGTTTACTTTTTATTCCATTATCAATATATTGGTCTTCTGTTTTCTTTCTATACATATTGTGGAAGAAAGGATGGATTTCACTCACAATCATTATTTTTTTTACCTGTAGATTATTTAAAAGTAAGGTTCTAAAATAAGACTGGGTTTGTGCACTTCCGATCTTGGGGAAGTTAATTATAGGTAACCCCTTTGAATCTTAGTTTTCCTATTTGTAAAAGGTGCGGCATAGTAGCTACTTCATTAAGGTATGGTGAGTATTAAGTGAGTGAAAACTCAAACAGCTCTTGGCCTGGTACTTTGTACCTACCAACTGGTTAGTAAACCAAAGCTTAATATTTGGATGACATAGGTGGCTTTAAGTCTGTATTTCAAACTCTCCTTTCTTCTGAACTGCAGTCTTATGTTTCTGTCTGCTAAGCATTTTCTCTTATACCTTTCTACATTACCTTAAACACAAATTCAAACCCTTCATTCCACCTCAGGATGATCTTTTCTATTGTACATATGTGACTTAAGTGTCAGTATAGAGTAAATAAAATTTGTTTCAGTTATCAAATACTTAGAAACACCTTAATAAATATCTCAAAATTAAAAGTTGCAAAAAATAAAAATAAAAGTTACAAATTATGTTCCTGCTTCAAGCCACACTGCTTTTTTAAATTTGCAAAACTATTTGTTACGAAGGATGTTAACTAAATATGTGTCCAAAAGGATTCTATTAATGTCCAGCAGGAATTCAGAAACACAGTAAATAAATGTCTTTCTTATATCTGTTCTGATTTCTCTGCTCATAGGCCCTCACACAGAATCCCAATAGAACAGCTCTTGGTTTATCATATTTTCCAGGTCCAATACCCTTTTAAAAACATTAGTTATTTGATATATATTGACACATGGGCACAAAATTGGCACTCAATTTTGTAAATTGAGTAGCTCTTAAGTAAATGAATTAAAAGAAGTACAAGATACAAGATATATGGTCCCCGCCATCAAAGAGTTTATAAATCAGGTAGACATGATAATCTGAAACCAATTTAAAAATCTATAAATTCCATTATATAGTGACATGTCAGGATAAGAGGAACAAGTAATTTTTGTAGACATTAAGTGAAGAGAAAGGCTTTTGGAGATGAGAGGCTTGAGCTAGACCTTGTATGTGTGCTACTAGAAGCTTTCTAGGTGAATATGTATAAAAAAATGCCCCTTTCATACTGTTCTGCCCTTCAGAAGCAGATTGCCTCTTTCACTTTAAAAGAGATTAGATCTTTGCAGTCCATTATGTGAGCCAGAAAAACCATTTTATATGAAGATGCACTTTTATTGCATTTTCCTCACTATCATATTATAGTTAGTTGTTTTTATCTGTCTCTGCAGTTAGGGTGTGTAAGGTCCTTGAGGGAATTGACTTTATCTGCTTGGGCCCTTTATCCTCATACATACTTTGCATACCCCATAAAAGTGTTGAATAAACAAAGAGTGTAAGCTCCTAATGGATGAGATGGGTCATATTATTATTTGTTTAGTCATGTGAATTGAAATGAATTGTTTCTTGAGATTGATCTTAGGAATATTTATTGTCTTCACCGATTCTCTTGCTATAGTTCATCTCACCATACAACAGGTACTTGAATATTCACCTTTCTCCAGGTCAGCAAAGTTATATTTTGATGACTTAAATTTTGACACGTCTAATACTGTAGACTAGGTCTAATATAAGATTGATATATAGGCAACAGGTGAAGAATGATAATGATATGTTTTGTGAAATTATCTCATGCACAAATTCCTTGTCTGAGTAATATTTAAATGAATACTATTGCTCCCAAAAGTCATAAATTTGCCCCTAAACACACCACCTCGTTATAGAGCACAAATAGGAGTTCCTTGTAGAGCATATTTGCCATTCTCACTCTCCAGACCTTCCTAATGTCTTCTAAGAATTTACTTTCTCTCTCCATTAACCATTAGTTAAGAGAAAAAGTGGCTGGTATGGTGTCTGGGGATAAATTGCCACATCCCATTTCCTTCTCTATGAGCAGGATTTCCAATTTCCAAGCCTGATGGGATCTCTCAACTGGAACAAGATCTACAGGTCTTTGATCTGGAAACAAAGAATAGAGAAGTCCTAAGGGATGACTGCTCAGGTGAGTAAGGCAGAATAAATCAGATGGAATTAGTCCAGTTGTTGAGCCTAGCTGTAGCTCTTTGGGCAATCAGAGTGAAGAGCTCTAGCTATATCCCAAAATGGAGAACTTTCTTTTTGCCTTCAGTTTTGATGAACTCTTTGCCATTTATTTTGTTCCTTATCACCCACAGGTTGAACTAGGTCCCTGTTCAAGTTGCTTATTTATAATTCTTTTGAACTATTTTCCTATTTTCTCTTTTGAAACACCTTAATTGGTTATCTTCTTACTCTGCTGAAAGTACCTTCTGTTTCTACCACACCCTGAACCATTTGGATCCTACCTCACTGTTTCTATTCATGCCCTTATGTCTGCTATTGAAGTTTTATGCCTGTGTTTTAGAGCAAATAAACTTCTCTTATCCTGATAGTAACTAGATTATTTAGTTTTTTCCTCTCTGAGTTTTCTTTTTCTAAGCACAGTGTACAGATTACATTTGCATTTTCTATTTATATATTGAATCAGATGCAGAAACCAGAGAAGAGAACAAGCTGTTGATTCCTAAGCAGAAAATTTCAGAAGTACATTCATGCAAAGCAAGAGTAGGAAGACTCAAAAAGGATATCACCCAAGTTCCTGAGACTAGAGAAGTGTATAAATCTGAGGACAGATTAGAAAGGCTTCAGGAAATCCTAAGGAAATTTCTATTCCTGGAGAGAGAGTTTAGGCAAATAACAATCAGCAAGAAAACTTTCACCAGTGAGAACAATGAATGCAATGAACCTGAAAAAAGCTTCGGTCTGGAATCTACCCTTAATACAGACCAGAGAGATCTTAGAATACAGAACATTGATGACATTGATAAGTATGACATGAGCCTCAGCCAGAATTCAGCTGCTGAGAAACACAAACAAGTAAATCTAACCCAGGATTTTCAGAGTAGTGAATATAAGGAAAGCTTAATGGAGCTCTCCCACCTTACTAAATGTGAGAGTATGCCCACCACTGAGAAATCCTATAAATGTGATGCCTGTGAGAAAATCTTCCATCAGAGTTCAGCCCTTTCTAGACATCAGAGAATTCATACTAGAGAGAAACCCTACAAATGTAAAGAATGTGAAAAATCTTTCAGTCAGAGCTCAAGTCTTAGTCGACATAAAAGAATACATACTAGAGAAAAACCCTATAAATATGAAGCGTCTGATAAGTCCTGTGAATCATCTGATAAATCTAGTCAGAGCTCAGGCATAATTCAGCATAAGAGGATTCACACTAGAGCAAAATCTTATAAGTGTGGCAATTGTGAAAGAGTCTTCAGTCGTAGTGTTCACCTTATTCAACATCAGAGAATTCATAGAGAGATGCCCTGTAAGTGTACTGTATGCGGCAGTGACTTCTACCATACCTCATACCTAGTTGAACATCAGAAGCTTCACTGTGAAGAGAAAGCCTATGAATACAATGAATGTGGGATGACCTTTATTAAACCTCAAGGAATTCGTCTCAGAGAAAAGCCCTATACATGTAATGAATGTGGAAAAGACTTCAGGTTGAATTCCCATCTTATTCAGCATCAAAGAATTCACACAAGAGAGAAAACACATGAATGTAATGAATGTGGAAAAGCTTTCAGTCAACCCTTATGCCTTATTCAGCATCACAAAATTCACAGGAAAGAGAAATCCTCTGAGTGTAATGATTATGAGGAAAGTTTTAATCATAGCTCAGATCTTGTCCTGCAACAAGAAGTCCTTACTGGAGAAAAAGCCTTTGATTGTGATGCATGGGAAAAGAACCTCAGTCAGAGAGCACAACTTGTTCAACATCAAAGAATTAATACCAAAGAGATACCTTATGAATGTATTGAGCATGGGGAGACATTTAGTCAAGTTCAGGCCTCATTCAACATCTGAGAGTTCACACCAGAGAGAAATCATGTGTGTGCTGAATGTGGTAATACCTTCAGTCATAGCTCAACCTTTATTCAGCATCAGAGAATGCACACCAGAGAGAAACCTTCTGAATGTGATGAATGTAGGAGAGCTATTAGTGTTAAGCTCTGCAAACCCATACCAATGAGAAAACCTATGAATATATTGAAGGTAAATGCTTCTTGCTATGTTTATACCTTAGTTATCATTGGAGGATTCATACAGGAGTAAAATTCCATCACGGTAATGAATGTGAAAAAGCCTTCTTCAGTCAAAGAAACTACCTTGTTCAGCATCAAATTCATTCCACTCAGAAAGCCTGTGAATGTATTAAGTGTGTGTGTGAAGATCAGTCATATTTCAATCCACACTCAACATCAAAGAATCCATACCCAAGAAAAGCCATTGAGTATAGGACTTCCAAGTCTTTTTCATCATCAGAATATCTATAACAGACCAGAATCTGATATAATTCAAACGGAAAAACTTACTGCCATATTTCTGGCTTTACTCAACATCAAAATACTGGAGAGAAAATTGTTGATTATTTGTATACGAAATCGTTAATATATAGTCCCAATCTTTTATTGCAGAAGATCTAGTCTGAGCTGTGACATGGTGAATGCAGTGCTGTTTTCTCATGACATTCTTTAATATAATAAGTGTTGTAAGTAACTATGTATACTTTATTTATGGAATTCATTTAAGCTATTTTTATTTTAATATGGCCTATAAACATTTTTATTTTTCCTGAAATTGATATGTATTGTTAACAGCTTCCCTAAGATACTGTATTACACCAATGTTAAAAAATATATCAGTGTCTGGAAAGTAGCTCATTTAGCTTTTTGCTGTTCTTAGCCCAAGTTCTCTCCAAAACAGACTGTTAGGCCTGCTCTTTTTGGGGGACCATACTTCCTATTTGTTTCCAGCCACAACACTTGGATTTCTGTTGATTTCTCCATTTTCTTAAGCGCCTTCAAATGACGGTTTCCTGGTTTTAAGCTTTTCACCAGCAAGTGTGCCACCTCTACTTGATGCTGCTGTTCTGTGCTGTCTTTCCCAAAGTAAAGCATCTTTTAAAAGAATTGGATTTCCACATCCTGTTCACTCATATATAAAGGACTCTGGTTCCCCTGAGTTTATGGCAGGCAGCTAAACATTTTCAAGTGATGCTCAAATTCTTAGCTGCCCTGTCTGCATCCACAGCCCATTAAAAGAGGATAAGAACATCAGGGAGCCAACAAGACTCCTGGTGGTGTAGGATCATTCAGCATTTACTCTGCATGTCTGAGTTTAGAATTACTTTATATACTTCCACTGAAGGCCAGCAAAATGCTTGGGTCTGCCTTTGATATGGCAAAACATAAAGAATATACACCAAAAGGTCAGAGAGCTTCATAAGGTAGAGAGCTCAGCCTTCCAACAAAGATATTGCTGTTTTTATGTAGTATCTCAAGAGAGTGGCAGTTATATTCTTGGTATTATAAAATTTTAACTGTTAAGATTGCTTCTTTGTCTATTTGGATTTTCATGCCCAATCAACCCTCATCAATCCAGGACAGTATTTGAAGTATGGGGGCTTTGTGTATAATTACTTATTAATTATCACATTTTTTTGTATCTTACTAGAGTCCACAGGCCATATAAAAGAACATGATTTTCTTGATTGATAAAAGTGATCACAGATGTTGGCTTCAGATTTCAAGGTCACCATCATAACACCTAGCTAACAATAGTTCATAATTCTTAGATGATGTCAAAACATTTTATTATATTTTTCCATCTTAAGCTTAATATTTTGTGAATAAGTGTTACTTCAAATTTTAGTTGTCATCCAGCAATTGAGGCCTTCATAGTTCAGGTCTTGTAATATTCATGAGGGATTCTTAACAAATATATACAAATTTATTGCTTGCTTTATAAGCATTTTATGGCTAAACTCTAGGATAGTTCTACCACTATATTTTACCTCTTAGCCATCAGCAAGCATAGGATCTAATCAGGGCAAGGTAGAGATTTAAATCAATTGATCTAAATGTAAAAGCAAATGACAATGCATGTTTTTTTTCCTGTCAATGACTGTATAATCTTATGTTTAGAGAATAATAGTCAACTCCAATGATTATGAAACAGGACTAAGTAATCCCTAAATAGCAGAATATATAAAAATCACATGTATGCATTTGGTTTAGCAATGTGCTTTTGTACCTCCACATGAATAAAGGTGTGTTTGATACTCTGAGAATCTGTTTCATATAAAATCTGAAGGCCTTAGCCAGAAGCATTTGGAAATCTTGGAATCACCGTCCTGGCTGCGACTGTTCCTTCCAGAAACCTGCTTCACAACAAGAGTACATCACTCTCCTGTGTACTGATACTTGCTCTTCCACAGAACTTTTGAGGAATAAAGTCTGAATGTTTAGGATTTAAAGGGTTATTCAATTGGATGCTGTCAGTACATAAAATAAGAGTAAATCATTTGAGGTTTCAGTAGAACTAGGCAGAATGTGCTTTTTAAAAAAATTAGAAACCAAATATCCTCAAGGCTACTTTAAGCCTGCTGATAATTATTGGTACAGTATGATATGAATTTGTGTTCTTAGTCATTTTAGTCTTGATGTTGAAGAGGGAAGAGAAGAAACCTAATAGTTGAGAGACACCTAATTTTATCTACTATCTGTCCACCCATCTACATGTACATGTATGTATGTATGTACACATTCAAACTTAATCCTCACAACAGCTCTGCAAGGGAACTAGTAGCTTCATTTCACCGAGGAACTGAGGTATAGAGAGATTAAAGAACTTCAAAGTCAGGTCTGTTTGACTCCCAAATTTTCCATTTTGAAGTTGATATTAGACACCAACCAGAGAACTTTTCTTTGATTGCTCTTCATTTCATTACACCCCAATGATTCACTATTATCATTCTGTAACTGATCCTAAATGCTCTCCGAGCTCTCTGCAATACTAGGAGAAAATATTCTAATGTCTTTTGGGAGCTATTCAGAGACCTCCCCTACTTGAAACAGGCTTAGACAATTTTGACAATGTTGGGCCACAGATCAAAGCTCCCAAATTCCTATCTCCTGCCAAGCCACCCCACTCCCATGACTAGATTTACATATCCATTTTTCAATGCCCAAATGTGTTCTTAATTTTTGCTGCTAACTAGAACTTGCTGATGGATATGTATTACCACGATTTACTGTCACCTCTGGTTATGTTATAGCAGTGGAACAAAGCAGGTATTGGGAAAAATCAAGTTTGATTCCTGGGTTCTGGCTTGAGCAAGAGCATCTAGAGACTGGAGAGATATGGGTTATGTTGGAAGAAGAGCAAGGAGAGGATTTCGGGCAAGAGAGCATGTCACTGGGCCTACAGATGAAAGACTGGCATTTTCAGGGTAGTAAATGAGCCCTCTGGAGAATGGCTCACCCTAGGAATAGCATGGGTGAATCTGATGAAGTTTAAGAGCAAAGTTCAAAAGAGACTTCTGGAGGGCCATCTCAACAAAGTGTGATGGGAGTCTCACATCTAGAAATATAACCTCATCCATCCATTCATTCAGTAATACAATTGCCAGGCTCAATGATATTCAGTGCTAGCCTAAAGGGTACAGTTAACCTAATCAAATGAAGCCATCCACTGAGTAAGACTTAACAGATCAGTTGTCAAAGCAATAGCTTTGGAGTTAGACATATTTATGTTTGAACTTGGCTGTTTACTAGCTGTGTGACTTTGGAAATTTTACTTAAGCTTTTCTTGTCTCTACAATATGGTTAATAACAGCATGAAAATTACACAGATAATGTAAAAGGTGCTGGTCATATAGTAAGTGCCAAAAAGTTGTTAACATAAATGCTAATGTAAAACCAATAAAAATCGAAGACAGATGTTTAGATGGAAGTAAAATCTAAAGAGGGAATTAATAAGCAAGCATTTAACTGCAGAACTAGCATTGTCTAGGGTGGGATGCCCTGGGTTTGGAGAGTTTACCAGTAAATATGACTAGAGAAATCGTCAAGCATCCTGGGCTGTGGTAGAAACTGCCTCCTGACGGGCACTGCCTGTTGGGGTCAGCAACCGATAGCTGTCTCTTCTAAAATTTCTATCATACGACATCACATTTTCAAAATGAATGCACGAAGGAAGCATTGTTTAATCCAAGACTGTAAGTGATTTCTCTGAGAAATCAGATGGTGCCCTGGACAAATTAACAAGAAAATAATGCTGAGGTTTTTTTATTTTGCTGATGCATCCTATTCTTCACTTTTAGAAAATGGTTAATCTCTTGTATTTCATTCATGTTTATAAATATATAACTTGGGCAAAATTACAAGTGTTTGTCTTTTTTTCCTTTCTGTGGTTGAACATCCTACAAATTTCTACCCAGTCTTTATCATTGTCCTGGGTACAATTAGACACCAGGCTCTGAATTGAATCGACCAGGATTAAAATGCTGCCTCTAGTTGCTAACTGCAGCTTCTGGCATGTGAGACAGTAAAAAGTATCAAGTAGGAACTGTTGTGAAGATAATGAGATAATGGCAGCTTAAATGCTTAAATGCTCCACAACTGGTAGCTGCTATTTAAACAACTCATTTTCCTTAACCCTTTTTCCTGCTTCAACACATCAAATGCGCCTCTGGCAAATCTGCACTGCAGTCGCCATAGGGTCTCTGAATCTTGACCTCTCTAAGGCTTTTCTTCATGTTGGTGTTGGTACCAATGTGTTCCTCCTGCTTGTTTATATGCTCCAGGCAACACTGGGAGGGGCTCGGTTGAAGCAACAAAGGGAGAGAAGGACAGGGTGGACTGAGTGCGTAGACAACCTGAAGTTGTACCCCGCGGGTCAACCTGACCTGTGATTTTGAAGAACATAGGTGAGGTGGGTAGTGACAGGGCAGGAGTCAGGCGGAGGAGGCAAATGGGGTGCACACGGACAGAGAAGATGAGAAAAGGAAACAACCGATCCTCAGTCCAGTTAGGTGATAAAGGGCATACAGAGAAATCTGCCCCATCCTCCTACAATCCTTCCTGGGCTAAGGACAAACAGTGAGATAGGTCCCCAGCCCCAGGCCGTTCTGTACCCAGCTCCTCAGCATCCCCTGGAACACCACTGATCGAGATTAGACCTCCAAGCCGCCTAGATGGGACCCGGAAGTGCACACCAAGGAACCGACTTTCCAGACCTCCCCCAGGAGGGCGAAGTCGCCAACACTGGAGCGCGTGGATCGGGCTGAGCGAGTGAGTATAGGGGTTCAGCAACCACGGGCTCTGGGAATAGAGTGGGGCAGACAGCATCATTGCAGGTGGCAAGCTCTAACTGCAGCAGTGGGCCCCGGCTGGGAGGCGGAGAACTCCCGTGGGATTGGGGTGGGGCCGCAGGAACCTGCTGGGTCCCGCCCGCCTGGGCGCAGCGCCTGGGCTGGCAGACTGCAGGCTACCTCCCGGGTACTGTGGGCCTGGTGGCTTTCTCACGGCAGGACCCAGCTGGCCTGGAGAGAAAATGAAGCTTCTCAGACCTTCTCCTGGCCTGAGAGTCTCTCCTGGGAGGGCTTCACCTACTGTTTTCCATATCTGACCCGTTCTTCCACCGTTTCCTGAAGTGACTGTCCATCCCTTGTGTCGTGTTCTGAAGAATTTTTAGAGAAGATTTTAGCCTTGGAGCAGCACTGGGGATTGGACTCAGCCCATGGAGAAGCTCCCTGAGCAGATGTTTCTGGAGTCCCTGTTTCCATCCCCTGAGCAGGAGCCTCGAAAGAGCAAGGGTGAGGAGCTGACCTAACTGGCTTTTTTGGTCTAAACTGCCCTTCCAACCGTGGCCTTAGATCAGATAGACATAAATTAATGTTACACTTAGAATAGCCCTGGTGCAAGACAACCAATTTTTTTTTTTTTTTATCACCTAAAACTCTACTGCACATAAATGAAGCCTATAACTAATGTTTCCTCTCTGACTGTGTTGAGTGAACCTGCAGGAGCTCTATCGTAGCACTAAATCTTGAAGAGCTGTCATTCCAGCACCTGCTAACTTGCTTGGTCTTTGGAGACGCTCAGTGAATGTCGTGTGGATAAATGAGGGAACGAACCCAGCAAAGTTTATCCCATACCCTGAGCACGAGGAAAAGAGTAGAATCCTCCCAAGCTTTCTCTCACCATTAGGGAAGATATATTTTCCACTCAAGGTATAAACTGCAAGAGGGTGCCTGCCTATGGAATACAATAGACAAGCCAGCCACCTACTGATGGATAATGATATTAAACTATAAATATCCACATTTTAATATCAGTCTTCCATCTCACCATTTTTCTGGTGTATTTGGCCATTAAAAAAAAAGTGGACTTGATGATTTAATGGGGAGACCAAGGTTTAGATAAGGCACATCATGGACTTTGAGATGGCTTTTTCTTGGAGAGATTTTCTTTCAACATATGTAGTCTTCTAATGATATTTTCAGGCTAATATTTCATTTAACAAGTATTTATTGAGTTACGATTATAAGGTAGTAAGGTGTTGAGACTAACTTGAAAGAAAATCTAACTCCTAACCACCCGTGAGCTCAGAGTTGAGTTGGAATAGTTAACTATTGAGAGGCTGTAGAACAATAAACAGTGTGGAAGTCCACAAGAAGAGATCCCTGTGAACTGGGTAGTAGCCCCGGAACCCTTAGAAGGTTGTGAGTTTGGCCTTGGAAGGATTTAGAGTAAGAAAGGAGTCAGTTTTTGATGAGAGAGAATAGAATAGATCCTTACCACAGATTCCTTGCTGCTAGTCTTCATAAGAAACCAAGTGCCCATATTCACCTTCTTAAATACTCATTCTTATTTTGAGTTCTCTACAGTAGTCTCAACCCAACTTTAAAGTCTTATCTCAATATTCCCCAAAACAAACTCAGCAGGAGCGATGTGTCTGCACAGGGTAATGCAGAAGACACTTTGCACTACTCACTATTGTGCGTTTGTGTCCTCTTACTCACATGCATTGCTGTTTCCTACATTCTCTGCCTGCCCAAACCCCACACATCTCAGGATCCCACTCAGTGCAGGGTAGCTTCTTTCATGAAGCTTCCGAAACAGGCTGGGGCTGTGAAGAAGGAAACAATCAGATGCAAGAGACATTTACATGGGAACTTGTGAGACTTGGTGGCAGACTGAGCAGCAGAGGGCAATTCACCTTTGTTCCATTCACTGTTATGCCTCTTAAAAAAAACCTTCACCAGTTGCTAACATCTTTGTAATTGCCATTCACTTCTCAACACAGGGCTCTGCTTCTGTCCCATCAAAACTGGTTATATCCAGGCTGCCAGGGGTTTACCTAATGAACACACTGAACAAATTTTTTTTAGCCCTACATTTTTGACCCCTTATTATTTTTTTGTTGTGATCATTCTTCCTTGTGACTCCTCTTCCTTGGTTTTGGAAGCACCGTTTTCTCCTGGCCTGCTTCTTCTCAGGGCCTTTATCACTCCTATTTCTCCATCTGTTCTTTAAACATTGACTTTCCCCAAGAGTGTTATCAGTTCTCTCTTTTCATCCCTATAGGTGATCCTGTCTCTTTCCATGACTTCAGTTACCACTGTGTGCTGCTCTTGCTTCCAGCTGATGCCCGAGTACTAGATGTTCATAGGTTCATTCTGAGCTTCTGAGCTCATCCTTTTCTGCCATAGCTTATCACCCTACCTTCCTCTGACTACCTTGCTTAATTTTAGTAACTGGTTTTCCCAAGCCAAAAAACCTATAGTCATCCACTACTATTCTTCCCTTCATATTCTGTTACTAAATCCTATCAATTTTTCTTCGGAAAGACCTGATTCTGTTGCCTATCACTGCCACCTCCTCATTATAGACCCACTGTATTTTTTCTAGGTTGTTGAAACACTCCTGTGCTATTGGTCATTGCCCCCACTCTAGACTCCCCATACAGTTGCCAGAATAAACTTCCCTGGAAACAAATCTGATCATATTCTCTGCCTATAGGATAAAGTCCAAAATCCTGAGTGCGGCTTGTATGTCTCTTCATTATCTGGCTCTTATTCTATTTTTCTGCGATGTCTTCTGCTTACATTTCTGTCACATTGAAATTTTTTTCACTATACCTTAAATTTAGTATTCTCTTTTAGGTTTCTGAGCCTTAGCATATACTGTTATGTTTGCCTGGAAGGCGCTGTACCTTGTTGATCCTGGTCAGACTTCAAGACCTAGCTTAGTGTCATTCTTTGAGGGTAGCATACCCAACTTACCTAGGTAGAGGTTGTCATTCCTAATTTTGTGCTTTGAAGCACTTCGGTCATATATATCTGTTTTGTGACTTATACCAGTATCTTGCACATAGTAGATGCTTTATATGTTTGTTGATTGGTGAAAATCAAACAGGAAGCACCTTAGTTTGCTAGCACTGCTGTAACAAATTACTACAACTGTATGACTTAACCAACTGAATTATGTCACAGTCATGGAGGCTAGAAGTCCTTGAGGGCCAAGATCCCTCTGAAGGCTCTTGGGAAGAATCTTTCCATGGCTGTTAGCTTCTGGTGGCTCCCAGCAATCCTTGGTACTCCTTCACTTGTAGCTGCATCATTCCAATCTCTTTCTCCAGGCCCTCTTCCCCTTGCACCTTCTGTGTCTGAATCTGCCTCTCCTTTATCTTGTAAAGATACCTATCATAGGATTTAGGACCCACCCACATCCATTATGCCCTCATCTTAACTAATTACCTCTGCAAAGACCCTGTTTCCAAATAAAGTCATATTTTGAGGTTCCTGGTGGACATGGGTTTTGGGGGGCACTAAAAAAGCATTGCTCATTTCTTCTGCTGTTAGAAGTAAATGTATCTAGGATCATATAAGTTTTTAAAAGAAATTTTATTTATTTATTTTTAGAGAGAAGGGAGAGAAACATCATTGTGAGAGAAAAACATTGATCAGTTGCCTCTCACATGCACCCCAACTGGGGACCGAACCCGCAGCCCAGGCATGTGCCCTGAACTGGAATTGAACTGGCGACCTTTTGCTTTGTGAGATGACACGCAACCAGCTGAGCCACACCGGTCAGGGCTGGGATCATACAGTTCTGTGGTTCACCTACTTGAAGAATGCCGTAGATTTGCTCCTCCCTTTATTTGCCTGTTGTTTCAGGAAGCAGCTGCTCTTGGATTTCTCTACCTCTTGTCTCAGACTGGCTCCTGTCTGCTAAGGGGGGCCATGCCATGAGGGGACATGCCTGTCTGAATTCTACTTGTCTCAGTCCTGAAGAGTTTTTTATAAATAATCTATTTGGGACTCTGAGTCATTTATAGATACTTCTGTAGATGGAGTAGAACTTCCTTTCAATGGATTGCTGGGAAATAATCAGGAACACTTTTAAGCACCTAATAAATACATGAAGAGTTCTTTACGTAGTCCTGTGGTTGGAGAAAAAGAAGTGGAAGACATCTGTTACTCTGATCCTTTCAATAAAATTTGAGGGGAACACACAAAACTAAAGCTACTGCTAAGGTCCAAAGACAATGGGGTTAATGAAGTGCCATGAGGGATACAGGAACTGTATGCCTTAGAAATTCCAAGGAAAGAAACCACTTCCAGCTACAGGCTGGAGTAGGATAAATTTCACAAAGGAGCTGCATTTGAGCTGGGTCTTGAAGGATGAATAGGATTTTGATAGGTGAGGTTGAAAGAGAGAAGGAAATGCCTGGGGATAAATGTGCGGGAGGCATTAGTTCAGGTTAACTGCAGCATAGAGAAGATGTAATAAGGGTGAGATTATAAAGGTGGAGTGGAGTGAGATGGTGTAAAATGAATGCCAGGCCAGAGTTTAGGTTTTGTAGGCAGAGATGTTGAGGTATGTTAGCTTTGAACAGCTGAGTCATGTCTATCAAGATAGCGAATCTGATTTGTTTAGGGGGAGGGGGAGTGCTTAGGATCTGACTTTAGGACATTAACGGTGATGACAGGTAGAAGCAATAGTACTGTTTACTGAATGGATGTGGAGCAGCCAAAGGAGTCTTTGTTGCCCCTTCCTTTTTTTTTAAATATTTTTTAAATTTTTCTTGATTTTAGAGACAGAGAGAAAAACAATTTGTTGTTCCACTTATTTGTGCATTTGTTGCTTGTATGTGCCCTGACCAGAGATTGAACCCGAAACCTTGGCTTATCAGGACGATGCTCTAACCAACTGAGCAACCCAGTTAGGGCCTCCCCTCCCCTTTTTTATTTTGAAAAATGTTAAAGCTACAGGAAACTTGCAAGAAGAATATCACACCAAGTACTCATACACCAGAAGGAGGAGTGGGTTTGGGACTGGTACGAAAGCCACATGGAAATGTCCTTTTAGATCATTGGAGATGCTGTAGCTGGCTTACAAACACCCCCATCTCAGCAGATGGGAATGTCACCCCTCTGGCTCCTTAACCCATAGGGAAACCTTTGTTTCTTTCATATCCACGTCTATTAATCAGTAATCCTGTTGGTGAGACCATCAACATTTTCCCACAATCCAAGGACCTCTTACTAGCTCCTCTGCCACCATACCTGGCTAAGTCACCATCATCCCTCTCACCTGGGTTATTAAAATAGCCTCCTGGCTCGTTGCCCTGCCTCTGCTGTTACCTCCCTGTAGCCTGTGCTCAACACAGCAGCCAGCATAATCCTGCTGAAATGTCAGATCTTGTCGTCCTTTGGTCAGAACCCTCCAGTGTCCTCTAGTCTCACTTGGTGAGCGCAAATCTCTTACTGTGGCCTACAGGGCCCTGTGCTCAAGGATCCCCTTTTTATGTCTCTGACCTCATTTCTCACTACTGACCCCCTTGCTCATTCCACTGCAGTCACACTTGGCCTCCTTGAACCTCCAGGGCCTTTGCCTTGCTATTTCTTCTGTGTGTAATGCTTCTTCCTAGATACCCTTATCTACTTCAAGTCTTTGCTTAAATGTCATTTTCTTAGTTCTTCTTTGACAATGTTATTTAAA
The DNA here is from genome assembly GCA_007922815.1 of Macrotus californicus. NCBI lineage: Eukaryota > Metazoa > Chordata > Mammalia > Chiroptera > Phyllostomidae > Macrotus > Macrotus californicus. Next base: position 64,023 of record VMDR010002547.1, read on the forward strand.
ATTGCAATTCTTCTGCCCACTCACTGCACCTGGCACTCTAATCCTTGTTCCTTGCTTTTTTCTTCTATAGCAGTTTTATCACCTTCTAATAGTTTGTAGCTGATATTATTATCCACCTCCCTTTACTAAAATGAAAGGTCTTAGAAGGCAGGATTTTTGTCTGTTTTGCTCACTGATGTATCTGAGAGCCTGGAATGGTATGTGGCATGTTGTGGCATGTGTACTGAATGGATGTGAATGAGTGAAGTGCCACATGACTTGTAAAGATGAGAAGCATTTCAGGAGTGATAGGAGAAGGATCGCCTTCAGCTTCATGGAGAAGGTGATATTGAACAGGGCCCGAAAGCAGTAAGAGTTACATATTTGAATATGTCCAGCAGGCTGGTAAATTTCTGACAGTAGGCACATCCTCTAGAATGTCTAAGCCTTCACGTGTTGCGATGAGAATGGAGTGGTTCAACAGACACTAGATCTTTGTGTAGGGGCGAAGGTCAGAATGAAACTGGAAGGACAGGTAGGGCCAGGCCAGGGAGATGTAGCAGAAGCTTTCATTTTCATGTTTGTCTAAGCCAAGTATAGAAGGCATTTATGAAATATTCCAAGCCCAAGAGGAGGAATGTCCAGGTTATTGCCCTTTCACTTGTCAATGAGCTGATGGAGGCTCCATTCATTCTCTTATATTTCATCCTAATTAATGAATCTGGTTTTGAAGGGCTTCTAAGTTTAGGTGCCCCAAGCCCTGTGGGACAGATTTGGCAGATTCAGAAAGCTCTACAGTTATACTGTCCAGTAGGGTAGCCACTAGCCGTAAATGGCTAACTAAACTTAAATTAATTATAATTAAATACAATGAAAAAATCAGCTCCTCAGTTGCACTAGCCACCTTCCGAGTGCTCATCAGGCACTACTGGGTATGGTATTGGGCAGCACAGGAGTGGGAAGTTTCCATGACCACAGAAAGTTCTTTTGGATCGTGCTACTCTAGGCATTAGTGAGGGACTTGAGTTCATATGGTACCTTGCTGAAAAGAATTGTCCTGCGAGTATTTAGACCTGATTGATGTCTTCATCAGCCTTTAGATACTTAACTTGTCAGACGTAGTCCCTGCGCCCCAGGAGCTTGCAGTCTGTCTGACATGTGAGGTAAACACATGTGCAAGGGGATGTAAGAACGTTAGACCACTCTCACCTGTTAGAATGGCTCTCATCCAACAGGCAAAAGATAACGATTATTGGCGAGGAAATGGAGAGAAAGGGCCCCTGTGCACTCTTGGTAAGTCGGTAGAGTCATTTTGGAAAATGGTATGAAGGCTCCTCAGAAAATTAAAAATGCAACTCCCATATGATCCAGCAATTCCATTTTTGGTTATTTATCGGAAGGAAACAAAATCACTATCTTGAAAAGCTCTGTGCACCGCCATGTTCATTGCAGCATTCTGTACAATAGCCAGACAGAAACAACCTAAGTAAGTTAAAGAAAATGTGGTGTAAGAGTACAATGCAATGTCACGCAGCATAAAAACAGAAGAAAATCCATTTGTGACAACATGGCTGGACCTTGAGGGCATTATGCTAGTTGAAAAAGACAGACAGAAAGGCAAATACCGTGTGATCTCACTTGTGTGAGGAATCTAAAAAATCTAAACTCAAAGATGTGTGAACAATAAACAGATTGGTGGTTGCTGGAGGTGAGGTGTGGTAGTTGGGGAATTGGATGAAGATGGTCAAAAGGTACAGACTTCAGTTATAAGGTAGGTAAATAAGTCCCGGTGATGTAACGTGCAACATGGTGAATATAGTAAACAATACCATATTGAATATTTGAAAGTTGCTAAGAGAGTAGATCTTAAAAGTTCTCATCACAGGAAAGAAATTGTACCCCACCCCCCCATCCCAGTATCCAAATTGAACACGCAGAAGATGAGGGTATATCTGGAGGTAGAATACATGTAAATGCGGTTCTGTGATGATATCACAAATAATTATTAAGTTCCTTAAGGCAGTGACCAGTATCTAATAAAATCAGGGCTGTGTATGTTTTAGGCTTTCACTGCTGAAGGAAATGCTGCATTGGAAATTCCTCAGTACCACCTTCTTCCAGAAAGATCCCTCTAAGCAGAGGACCTGCTTTTTCTAGTATCACTGCAAAACAACTTCACTAGCTTCAGTAAGCCCTATTTAATAGGTAAAACTTATTTGTACTAAAGTAAACAGGAGATGTTTTCTACCACGTCTCCCTTAGATAACAGCTTGGATACGGAATTTATTTTTATATATCCTCTTAGAGTTGAAATAGATTTGGAAATGTTTCTCTGTACTATGCTTCATATTTTAAACAACTTTTCCTCCTATTTTCCCCCTACCTGCCTTTATCAAATCCTCCCAATCGCACTATTTCTAAAAGGTGCACATACGGTCTGAGTGTGTCTGTGTTCATGAGTGAGCATGTGAGCATCTGTGTCTAGAGAGAGACTCTCAACAGGAGTGAAGAAGGTGTTGGGGTATGATTAGGTGAGGGGAGTCTTCTCTGCTCCAGCACAGACAGTCCATGTGGCCAGGGTACCATGTGGACAGAACCTCTGAGATGAGCCTCTCCTGTTTTATTTCTCTGTGCAGTCCTTGCCCCTTGTCACACATATTCCCCAACATCACCTGTCCTATAATCTGACACATCACACACTTCCCTCATACTCTGCTTTTCTTTTCTGTTAATCCCAGTATTTCTGTCTGGTTGGCCACCTCATATATAAATTCTCTCTTTCCCCAAATCTGCTCAGCTTGTATCAGTCTTTCCCCTATATCGCAAGGCCACTGTTTAAAACTTTTTTTCGAATCAAATACTTCCGGCATATACTTTGATCATCCTGTTTCCCACCAGAAGTTTTTCTTGTTACATTTACCTTTTTTATGTTTTCTGTCAGATGATGAGATCTGGACTGAGGATCAATTAATTATAAAGCAGAAAATTCTTGCAGTAGGGATACGACTACATGAAGGAGATGAATATGAACAAAACAAACAAGGGGGCCTTTGAATATGGACAAAACTTCAGAAATATTGCAAACTTTATCCAACAGCCACAAATTCTTACTGAAGAGAAATCTCTGTAATATATGTGGAAAATTTTTCAGGCAGAACTCATACCTTATTCAGCATGAAAAAATCCACATGCAAGACAAATCTTATGTGTGTCATGAACTGTGGAAAAGCCTTTGGCCATAGTTCAAACTTTATGCAGAATCAAAAAATACATACTGAAGAGAAACCATATGAATGTAGTGAGTGTGGGAAAACCTGGCACAGCTCACACCATATCCAGCATCAGATAACTCACACAGGAGAGGGCCTTATATGGGTGTGAATGTGGAAAAGCTTTTGGTTGGAGTTCAAGTCTTATTTGACATCAGAGAATCCACACTAGGGAGAAACCCTATGAATGTACTGTATATGGGAAGGCCTTTCGTCAGAGCTCAAATCTAATAGAACATCAGCGAGTTCACACCAAAGAGAGAACCCATGAATGCAATAACTATGGGAAAACTTTTAGTCGTAATTCGCACCTTCTTGAACATCAGAGAGTCCGTACAGGGGAGGCTCCTTACGATTGTAATGAGTGTGGGGAATCTTTTAGTAGGAGTTCACTCCTTATTAAACATCACAGGATTCACACTGGAGAGAGACCCTGTGAGTGCAGTGAGTGTGGGAAGACGTAGAGTCGAAACGCCCACCTTGTTCAGCATCAGAAAACTCACAGTGGAGTCAAACTCTGAATCTAAAGAATGTGGGAAAACCTTCAAGTGTAATTCATACTTCATCGATTGTCTGGGAATTCACGCAAGGGAGAAACTGGGTGAAATGAAGGTCGTGTCGCCTTTGGTTGGAGTTCAGCTCCAGTTGAACATCAGAGAACTCACACTGGGGTGTAGTGAGTGTGGGGGGCCTTTAGGCCTACTTCAGCTCTTGTATTAAGACCTAAAAATCACAGAGTAGACAGATCTCACAGGTGTGTTCAGTGTATGAAAACCTGTAGATTGAGCTCCCGCCTTACTCAGCTCAGCAGGTTCACTTTGGAGGAATGACGGATGTGGGGAGAACACAGCTGTATATTGGGGGAGGGTCCAGAGGGGGCCTAACGCAGCATTACAAAGCTGATGACTAAAGTGGAACCTTAGTACTCGTTTCCTTTGATATTAAGGATCTCCATCAGGCTGAGATTCTGTGGTTTGCGTTTCAAATCACCATAATCGTCTTCTGAAAATGGAATGAGTTAGGTCTATTTCAGGAAAGAAAGAATCGTGAAGTTTTGGATTCGGACTCATCGATCAGGAAAGCAATAGGCGACTTCTGAACCCAATCACTTTTTTTCCAGCTCATCTGCCTCGTTTGTTGTAACTGTAGATAGAAATGACTTTTGGGTCTTCTTGGGACAATATTTTACTCCCCAGTGTCCTGCAGACTGCTGAGTCCCTTTGTTTAATGTGATATAAATGCACAGATTTTCTAAGCTAAATCCTTTTCTCAGTATGACATGTCATGGCTTTGTTATGTGTCAGCTTAGGTCGCCTGACCTGCGTTTGCCAGAATTCCTTTTCTTGTGTGTCTCAGTTCATGTGGCTACAGGAGACTCTTGGGAGGTTGGGAGGGCAGAAGAGGAGCAGCGGTTTTTTCATAGTTCACATTCCTCGTTGCTGACCTGTCGATTGACCTCTGCGGCTGGGCCGGGTGTGTGTGTGTGCACGGCTCCTCCTGGCCCCGCTTCTCTGACTGAAACCTAGTGACACAGGCTTACTATCCTTATGAGAAAAACACATTTGGATGGAAAAATAATGAACTTCTGGCCGTTTTTTAAAAAGACACTCAATAATTTTCAAGATTTCCTATCAGAAGAAGCTACTGTTCAAACTCCTTTATAACAAAAATTCCATTATATCCTGAGGCGGAGCTTCACCATCACATAATTGTTGAGAAAAAAGTTTGCAAAGCAGCTGAGTAGTGTGATACCTAACTGACTGATAAAACAACAACAACAAAATAGTGTTTGAGTGCCTATTTACCATGAATGTTTTAATCATTAAAAGAAGTTCCAAATGTACCTCTATTTAGGTAGTACATTATTAAATTTATTCTAAGTATCTGAGAGAAATAACTGCTTTGTTATAAATGCTTGTTTTTCGTTTAAAATAACCAGATTATTTTTCCTCCAGTTAGTCTGGATTAGTGATTATCTAAAAAAAGAATCAATGAAAATTAAATTTACAATGTGGACTCTTGAAATTGAAAGTTGCCTTTCTCCTAGAGCTTCAATGCCTAGTCTGGTACTGTACACCCAGTAGGTGTTCAGTGGATGGCTGGGGAATGAATCTGCTTACTGGAAACCAAGGTCTTCTTGTTTGTCTCAACTCTCTTCTCTGCATTCCTCCACCTTCTGTCCCTTGCCATTCTTACAGGTGATTATTGACATTAAATAAGGGTTGCCTGGCTCTAAGGACCCCCTTGCTATCTGGATGTCCTGAGTATGAATTTACACCCTAAGAGGCCAGAGGTGAGCTCTGAGTTGGTGTGCCCACATACTTCACTTGGCATGGGTCCCTCCCCACCCCCTTAATGCCATAGAAAGGGCCCTTTCCTCCTGTGGAGTCTGAGACGCTTCAGAATGAGACAGGGCTTAAAGAGCTGGGTGTGAAGGCTGGACAGGATTCTGATGGGCAGAGAAGCATAGCAGGGAATGACACTAGAGCAAGATGCAGGGTCATGTGCCAGGCTCCAAGGGCAGAGGTGCCTGTGGAGGCCAAGAAAGGAGGGAAAAGACTTTGTCTAGCAGAGGGGCTCTGGTTCTTTGGGCACAAGTATCACTAGTGAACAGACTAGTTCATTAAGATGTTAGTGCTCATTCGGGTGAACGTGAGGGCAGCCAACCTATTCCAGTTTGCCAGAACTTTCTCACTCTTAGAACTTAAAGTCCCACCTCCTGAAAATGCTCAGTCCTGCACAAACCAGGACATTTGGTCACCCGAATGCATAGTGATACCATCTCCTGCCCCTCATGGCTCCGAGCTGCAACAAGACGGAACATAAGACCTAACAGAGCAGTAATTCTCGACTTAGGTTGCATACGGGAATCACTCGGTCCCAATCTCAGAGATTCTATGTATTTGCCGTGGGGTATAGCCTGGATATTGGGATTTTGAAGTTCTCAGGTAATTTTAATGTGCAGCCAAGGTTGAGGATCTATACAATAGAGGAGGTCAGTGCTTCACAGGTGCTGAGAGAGAAGGACACAGAGACCGCATAGGGTCTGGGACGACACCGGGGCTTAGTCTCTGAGGACTTCAAGAGGGTTGGGCTAGAAGTATAGAGAGCATCAGGGGACTATGTGAAAGGAGAGAGGGTGTTCCAGGCTAGAAGGAAGGAACACTGGGAGGGGCCCATTGTGTTGGGGTTGAAGCCAGCTATTGGGTGGATACCCTCACAGGGGCAGGGGCCTGCTCATTTCCCAGTAAAACTCCAGTTTGGGCAGCTCTGGGCTCTAGAACCAAGGGCAGATTTGGAGCTCTGGACTAGGGAAGCACTGAGCCTGGGGAAAGTCAGAACCCTAGAAACTCGAGCCCCCACTCATGGGTACTCCACCAGGCACTTTACCAGCAGGCAATTCTCTCTTCCCTTGCCTGCGAAAATATGAAAATGCTTCCAGAGGAGGCTATCTTCTAAACTTAAGCACACATTCTAAAATTTCCAGCCCTAGGAGGGGCTGGCCTGGCAGTCCCTAGCCATACCTTTCATCCACGTGGGTGAGAGGCATCTCCTTTGCTCTGGCTAAAGAAGCATAGTAGTCTGTGGGCAGAGGGGAAATAGGAGGCGAGAAACAAATTTTAGCACTAGCACCCAAATGTGATTACCCAAATCCCATCAAAGGCCTCTTGTGGTCCTCAGCATGAAATCCTACAAGACCTTTCACATCCTAGTTCTGTCCACTGGCTTCTCCAGTCCTCTTGTGGCCACTCCTCGCAGTCATTTTGAAATTCCTTGGGTCCTTGAACACAGTATTTTTAAACTGTAGGTCAAAAGCCAATAGTGGGTTATAAAATTAATTTATTGTAATGAGTTGCAACCAGTACCAAGGGTAAAAGGAAAAAGAAGGAGGGCTAGAATGGAATGAAAAACATCCACGTGCATTGCATGTAACAGAGGTAAGAGACCTTTGTCCTGAGTGCGAGCGCGTGAGCTCGCAATGCGGTTCCTGCGGTCGGGTAGGTGCAAGCCTCTGCACGATGCAGGCCCTTCTGGGAGTGAGATTCTGTCTAAATCTCACCTTCTTGGCAAGCCTTGGATTGAATTTTTGTTCTGCAATTCCTGTAGAATGCTATAGTTCCTTATTGCACTGATCACTCTTTGAAAAAAAATGATTTATTGATTTGCTGTCTTCTGTGCTAAATTGCAGGCTCCGTAAGGGCAGGGACTGCACACACCTAACACTGTATCTGTTATTAGAGAAAGCACTCATATCAAGCTGCTGAATGATAAACCTGAGTTTAGGTTCTAGCTGTGTGTGTGTGTGTGTGTGTGTGTGTGTTCTTAGACAAGTTCTTTTCATTTTTTCCAGCGTTTTATCGGAAAGATTTCAATATACAGAAAAGTTGGAAGAGTACTATAGTGAACACTGTATATAACCTCCACTTAGGTGAACAACTATTAATTCTTCCATATTTGCTTTTTATCTATGTACTTGTTTTTATGAATCATTAGAAAGTAAGCTTGGATGTAACCTTCACCTCTAGATACAATGTCATGGTTCTTCTAAAATTGTGGTTATTCTCTTACATACTATCAGCATACCTAAGAAAATGAATGTAATTCCACAATACCATCTAAAGTGTAGTCTATCTTCAGATTTTTCCTAGCAGCCCCAAGAATGTGTTTTATGCCTCTTTCATTTCAAATCAAAATAAAATCAAATGTCACATATTGCATTTGGTTTTGTCTCTGTATTTTTCTAAATCTAGAACAGTTCCTCCACCTTTTTTTTTTTAAGTGACATTGACTTGGAGGAGTTAAGAACAGTCATCCTTTAGAATTTTTCAGAAAACTGACTTCTGTTTTCCTCTGGTGGTGTTTAACTCCCTCCTCAACCCTTTATAGCTCCTCTAAACCAGAGCAAGGTTTAGAGCAGGGGTGTCAAACTCATTTTCACGGGGGGCCACATTGGCCTCCAGGTTGCCTTCAAAGGGCCGAATGTAATTTCAACTCCTTAATAGAAAAGGAGTAGTTACATTTATACAGTCCTAAAATTATTTCAGCCCTTTGAAGGCAACTGCGAGACTGATATGGCTCACTGTGAAAATGAGTTTGACACTCCTGGTTTAGAGGATTGATTAAAGATTTTTGGCACAAATATGTCTTCATTCTCTATCTCTTCTGGAGGCACATGATGTCAGATTATTCCACCCTAAGTAGTGCTGTTTGTTCACTTGTTTAAGATCTATCCTATGTAAAGATATGTTTTCTTTTTGCCATTGGTAAGTAATTTGCGAAGATGATAAAGTCCAGAGCAGTGTGAAGAATCTATTCCTCGGCAGCCTGATGTTTTCAGCAACCATCCATGACCTTTTAGTAGCCTCCCTGATGATTTGGGAAAGTTCTTAACCTCAGCCCAATTTCTTGATCTGTGGTACAGGAATAATAATGCCTGTCGTTTTTTGTTTCTCCCTCCCACTCCCCCACTGATCTCCATGTGATCTCCATTTCTGTGATTCTGTTCCTGTTCTAGTTGTTTGCTTAGTTTGTTTGTTTTTTTTTTTTTTTTAGGTTTGGTTGTTAATAACTGTGAGTTTGTTGTCATTTTACTGTTCCTATTTTTATCTTCTTTTTCTTAGATAAGTCCCTTTAACTTTTCATATAATAAGGGCTTGGTGATGATGAACTCCTTGAACTTGACCTTATCTGGGAAGCACTTTACCTGCCCTTCCATTCTAAATGTTAGCTTTGCTGGATAGAGTAATCTTGGACGTAGGTCCTTGCCTTTCATGACTTGGAATACTTCTTTCCAGCCCCTTCTTGCCCACAAGGTTTCTTTTGAGAAATCAGCTGACAGTCTTATGGGAACTCCTTTGTAGATAACTCTCTTCTTTTCTCTTGCTGCTTTTAAGATTCTTTCCTTATCTTTCATCTTGGGTAATGTAATTATGATGTGCCTTGGTATGTTCCTCCTTGGATCCAACTTCTTTAGGACTCTCTGAGCTTCCTGGACTTCCTGAAAGTCTATTTCCTTTGCCAGATTGGGGAACTTCTCCTTCATTATTTGTTCAAATAAGTTTTCATTTTCTTGCTCTTCCTCTTCTCCTTCTGGTACCCCTATGATTCAGATGTTGGAACATTTAAAGTCATCCTGGAGGTTCCTAAGCCTCTCCTCATTTTTTTGAATTCTTGTTTCTTCATTTTGTTCTAGTTGAATGTTCCTTTCTCTCTTCTGCTCCAACCTGTTGATTTGAGTCCCGGTTTCCTTCCTGTCACTGTTGGTTCCCTGTACATTTTCCTTTATTTCACTTTTCATAGCCTTCATTTTTTCCTCTAATTTGCCACCATATTCAACCAATTCTGTGAGCATCCTGATTACCAGTGTTCTGAACTGTGCATCTGATCGGTTGGGCATCTCTTCATCACTTAGTTGTATTTTTTTTCTGGAGCTTTGATCTGTTCTTTCATTTAGGCTATTTTTTTTGTCTCGGTGCACCTGTTACGTAGTAAGGGGCAGAGCCTTAGGTGTTCACCAGAGTAGGGCAACCTACGTGGCTGCATTGTGACACTGTATGTGGGGGTGGGGTTGGAGAGGGAACAGTGCCACCTGCTCTGCTCTCTGCCTGTTTTCTGTCACTTTCCCCACTACTCACAAGTAAGTTGGTTCCTTCTGGTGCTGATTCCTGGGTGGGTGGGTTTGTGTATGTTCTAGGATCCTGTGGGCCTCTCCAACAAACTCTTCTGTGAGGCTGGGAGTTTCTCCCGCTGCCACCTCAACCCCCACAGGTGTTTTCAGTCAGAGGCTTTGAGACTTTATTTCCCCACGCTAGGACCCTGGGTTGCTTGGTCTATCTTGCTCCTCAGTTGTTCCTCCCGGTTTATCTGCACGCAAATGTGGGACTGCCCAGTCTGCAAGCCTCTCTGTCTCGCCCTTGCCCGCCCTGGTCCTCCACTTGCTGCCTTGCTGCGAGTCCTCTCTGCCTGGCTGCCCATCTCTGCCCGGCTGCCTGTCTCCACCCCTTCTACTGATCTGGATGAATGTTTCTTCTTTAGCTCTTTGGTTGTTGGACTTCCATACAGTTCGATTTTCTGTAAGTTCTGGTTGTTTTTTGTTTTTAAATTTGTGGTTATCTTTCTTTTGGTTGTGCGAGAAGGCACAGTATGTCTACCTACACCTCCATCGTGGCCGGAAGTCTAATGTCTGTCATTTTTGTATTTGATGTGTAATAGCATTGAAAAGTAATGTATAAAAGTGCATATGGAAATGCTGTCATGGTCTGCCACCATTTCTCCCTTTTTCTGAGAACACTATCCCCTTTCCTTTAAGAAAGTTCTCCCTAGTCTGCTCCAAATATGTGGTCCCAATTGCTGGCTTCCTAGATGACCCTACTGCCTGGCCACTGTGGGGCACAGCTGACTTTTCTTACACCAGAATGGAATGAGCATGTGACCCAAGCCAAGACAATCTGAATGCTTCCCTAGGAAATTTTGAACCAAAGATGGGTGGGAATAGGGTGAGGAAAACACCCTTTTTCCCTAGGATGGCTAAATTTGAGGGTGTGGGTCTGGAAGTTGACTATTTCCCCTTCTACCTGGAGAAAGCCTATCAGATGGAGGACATCAAAGCCACCTTTCTGAGATCAGGGCAGAGAGTTGTCCAGGGGTGTTCCTGGCCTGGCTCCAGTCCTCACCAGCTGTTCTTCTCTCCTGACCCAGCCAAGCCAATAAACGCCCTCTCTTGCCTGAACATTTACAAATTGGGTTCTAAACCTTATGACAGATAGAATTTGAATAGCATAAAGCCTGTCCTGTGCCTATCACCTCATAGGTGACTCAAATTAGTGTGATCCATGCCCCCATCCCTGCCTGTTGTCTTTCAATATGTACTATATACCTAGTGGAGAGGTGTTAAGGGGTGCTAGACAAGGTCCAGGTCTTGGAGTTTAAAAATCTTATGAGTTGTAAATGCATTTTCTTGATGAGCACGGACTCAAGAGCAAGGGGAGCTAGTGACTTACCCAGCTCCAAGTGTGGCTGCTTTGGCCACTAGAACCAGCTCCCTTGACCTCTCCCCAGGGCTGGAAGCCAGTCTTGCCTCTATTGAGTGTCCTCTCTTTGAAAAGTTTAAAACCAGCCTGGGTGTTGAGAGGTTCAAACACCATATTCTAGAAGGGCAGAGAAGGGAAATGAACGTCAGGGCCAGGAAGGCCTGAGGGAGATCAGAGCGCATGCGCATTATGAAGGCTGGGAAACGTTTGGGAGCCAGGGTCTTGGGGAAGGGGAGTGAATTGGTAGGACCCTGGGGATTCAGGAAACCCAGGGCTTCTTCCAGGTTCCCAGTCGAGGCTGCTATTTGTGCAGTACTGTCTCTATGTGCGTGGGGGGTGGGGATGGGGGGGCGGGGCGGGCGGGTCAATCATGACGTGTTTTCCAGCCACTTCTCATTGGATACTTTCTGCCGTCCGACAGGCGGAGTTACTGTTATTAATCCCCTTTCACAGATGAGAAAACTGACACCCAGGAGAGAGAAGTAACTTACCCAAGGTCACCCTGCTGGTAATGGCAGAGTTGGAATTCAAATTCAGATCCGGTGGACTCCAGCTTGCTTACTTTAACCCTCACCCTATTCTGCGCGCTGGCAAGTGAGGCCTGACTGAGAACAACCCCTGAAGCCAGGTTCCCCTAGCGGAGGATCAGGTGAGTGGCGGCTGGACAGCCTTCCCGAGGGGTGAGCCCCTGTCTTCCTCCGTAGGCCCCAGGGCTCGGGGGACTCTGCTCGGAGACCAAGCATACCAGTACCTGTTCTCTGGGGCCAACGGCAGCCTGGACTGCGGGCCAAAGGGGCAGACGAGGGGGTGTCGGTGGCTCGCGCCACTGCAGTGGGGTCACCTGGAGGGGAGCCCTACCGGGGAGACCCGGAGATACTGATGGTGCCCCTGAAAAGGGAAGGGAGACCAGTGGAGGGTGAGTGGAGGTGGCTTCACGGGTCCAGCGGGGGAGGACATGGAGGAGACAACCCCCCTCCCCAGTGCTAAACATAACCCATTGAGCTGTTGGGACCCACAGGGTAGTGTCTGGGGGCGGATGGCCAGATTGGGGCCCATCTTTGGATCTGGAAAATGTCACTGTGACTTTGGATCATGGAAGGTCTGGGCAGAAGAAGGTTTTACGGGAACAACGGCCTTCCTCCCGCAGGCCAGGACAGTTCCCTCCCGGTCTCTTCCCTGTTCCAGCCCAGGTGTACTTTATGTCACCCACCTCTTTATCCCCCAGCACAGTTTCCAGGTGTCCCCCAGCAGTGTACAGGGCCTGGGGAGGTGACGGGGCTGCACTCAGGCCGTTGCGGGGTGGCTCAGGGAGACTGTCCCAGAGCAAGCCCCAACTGAGGACCCTCCACCCAAGCGGGTAGTTCTCAGACATGCCCCCTGGCCCCCCGGAGGAGATGCAGCTCTTCTGCTTTCCAGTGTCTGAGCTCCTTTTTAAATAATAGTTAAAACAGTCAGTATAGTAGATGACAGGATCTTTTGTTTTGTTTTGAGTGCCCTTGGTGAAATAAAACGTTGGCAATCCTACCTTCCTCCATTTTCTACCATTCACACACACACATATTAACACACCTATTAGAAAAAAGTCACAGGTTCCACTAAATTTCACATTTGGAAATCACTCAACTGAACTGCTGGCCAGTAGCAGCTGGTAAGGTGGGAGGGGCAGCCATGTGGCTTTCTGGTCCATGGCCCCCTCCGACTGACTGGGATCCTGAGCCTTCTCTCCCGCTCCCTGTTTCTGCAGCACAAATCCCTTTTTATATTAAAATGTCGGTGGTCCTTTGAGTCTGGCCTATATCTGTTCATTCCTCAAATTGCATATTTGTACAGCCCCAGCACTAATGGCTGTTCCACATAGGATTCTGGCCTATCCTCAGAGAAAGGCCGACAAGGTCCTCTTCACTGGAGAGCAGGGTTGGGGGTGGAAGGTGGGTGCAGGTGGGGTGGGGGGTGTAGACAGGGGGAGGTACACTGGGTGGCCCCATGGTATCCCCAGGCTGGGGAGAGGAAAGCACTGTAATGTGTTTATTTGTCTCTCTCTGCAGCAGTTACCAAGAGCCTGCAAAATTCCTGTTGGTTTTTTTTTTTGTCCCTGAATTGTTCGCATTGGCCTAACCTGGGCATGGGGCGTCCAGTAAGTGCATAGTTAACTTTTGTGGGGAGGGGAGGATGGATAATGATTGGTGGCTGGGAGGTCTACGTGGAGTGTACAGGATCGAGCTGAGCTTTGCAGAAGTGGAATTTAAAAGATCTGGAGGAGCAGAGAGGGTACCTCCAGGGAAGGGCCCCAGACGTGGAAGCTACAGATGCTTGGGGTGGACTGTGGTCCAGGACTGGAGGAAGACATGGTGGGTGAGGGGCAGGAAGGGTGGGTAGTTGGAAAATTTTGTGAAAACTAGGAGGCTGATGATCTGGAAGCATGGGAGAACAGGAGAAGCCAGCATGAGCTCCTGGCTAGAGTATGGGTGGTGGAGAGAATGACTGAAATGGTCAGCTTTAGACAAGTTTAGTTTGTGGGGAATAGGTAAGAAGGGGTACAGAGCATCAATGAAAATGTCTAGGGTACCCCAATGCCATCCAGAGCATGGGGATCAATATGTAGCCATGACTTCTACCTGGAGAGTTTTCGAGCTGGGACTCGACACTCTGGTCCCACCAACTTCATCATTTTAGAGCAAAGGAAACTGAGGCTCTGAAGTTCAGGTGACTTATCAGTCGGCCTAGAGGGTGGAGGGGAGATTGGAAGGGGAGCCTTGAAGAGAGAGAAGGACCCAATTTTTCAGGTGAGGAGGAGTAAACTGGTGAGTGACAGAAAGGAAGAGCACATCAGAACGTTTCCAAAGCACCCCAACAGCGTTCAAAGAGGAGTGATAACCAGTATAGCTGGGAGGGCGCCCGCACCATCGCCCTCTGCCTTTACGCTCGTTCTGCTTTAGTTCCCAGAGCTTCAGAAACACTCATTGTCCCCAGCTGGAGTGCAGGGGGGTCTGCATCAAGGACCTTGGAGAGGCCTTAATGCCTGGGTGTGAGCAAGGCTGTTTGCCCAGAGTGCAGAGAGCTAAGAGCAGTGCCTTTACTCCAAGGACCCTGTCCCCTGCAGTCACCGTGCACAGCTTGAGTCCCTGGTGCTGCCAACACAGCCCTTGGAAAGAAGGGCTGTTGTCTTAAGGTGCTTCTCACCTCCCTTGTCATGTGTGTCTCTCACCTCCTGATGCCTCCCTTCTGCACCACCAGGTGGCCAGGTCATCACAGTGCCTTTTGGACACGTTCCAACCAGGCCTGCCCTCCCTGCAGCACCCCAGGCTCCCCCTCAATTCCTCTCCACCTTGGGGAAAACTCCTTTTTCAGGGCTGCCACACTTGGCAAAGGCAGAGAGGAAAGCAGACTAGTTGAACAAATTTGCCCTTAGATTATGAATGGCCACTAGTCCCTTTTCCCACAGCAATATTTTAATTTTAGAAGTCCGTCCTCTTACCTCCCAACTTTAACCGAGCTCTTGAGTCCCAGCACTGTGCTTGACCCTTCAGTGTACAGTTTTCCGTTTGCTCCTCCCAGTGACCCACTGGGCGAGTGTCATACCCCTTTTCCAAGTGGGGACCCAAACTCCTGAGCGTTTTAGCAAGTTCCCCATGGTTACACAACTGGTGAGTGCTAAAGATGGGGTGATAATTGAGAGCTTCTAAAGCCAAGTCCAGCCAGCTCTTATCTTCTACATCTCAGGTACTCCTTCAAAAGAAGGTATCTGTAATGAGAGTGGTGAAGAAGATATGAGGGATCTTTAACTGAGGGCCTTGACCTCCAGGCCTAGAGAGTTCCTAGGGCTTCAGGAAAGTCTCTGGAACTAGTTGTAAAACTTCCTTTGTGCATATGATCTGCTCATTTTTCAGCAGAGGGCTCCTCTTGGCCAGTTGGACCCCTTCCCATCTGAACCGGGGTCCTGAGGCAAGAAGGCCGGTTACTGAGTAAGGGCACTTCAGACCCTGGTGTTACTATCTCCCCCTGGTCTTCATTCTGAAATCTCAAGAGGCAAATAGCTGACTGAACGAGAGCAGTGGAGAGTCTCTTCTGTGACCAGGGGGTGGGTGTTCACAGAATTGAATGGTTAGAACATTAGAGCTGGAAGAGGTTGGGGAGAGCCTAGTCCAACCGCTTCATTTTGCAGAGGTAGAGATTGGGGCTCAGAGAGGGGATCCCACATTCCCAAGATCACCCAGTGAGTTAGTGGCAGAAAATGTCTTGTGTTTTTTGGGTACGCTGAAGAGGTCTATAAGGCTGTTAAGTTTATCAAGGCAAAGAAGTCAGTCTTTACTAGGCCTCACTTATGTGCTAGCGTTTCCCCAGGCATTATCTCCTTATGCCACATGAGAACTGGGATTAGGTGCCCCACCTCTTACCCTCACTTTTCCCTTACACAGGTGATGCTGACTTTAGAGGACAAGGACATAAAGGGCTTCACATGGGCCATTGCCCCGGCCTTGACCTCACTGGGTTACCTGCTCATACTGTTGGTTGCCATCTTCCCCTTCTGGGTTCGCCTTGTGAATGAAGAGTCCCGTGAAGTGTTCTTCAGTGGCCTGTTTGAGAACTGCTTTCATATCAAGTGCTGGAAACCTCGACCCTTATCCAGTAAGGAGGGATGGAAGCAGGGACTGGGAAGTGATGGGGCCAGTGCAGGGACTAGGGGGGTGGCAGAGGATAGGGTTTAATAGCTCCATGAGGGCATTTTCTCTAAGTCTCCACTCTGAGGGTCAGCGCAAAGTAGGCGGCTGGGAGGGGTTAATGACGTCAGGCTGACCCTGGAGTCAGGAGCCAGTGTGTCAGCAGCAAAGTTTATTTCTGGGGAAAGAGCGGCCCTACCTGCGATGGGGTAGGGGACCCTACCCTGCCCTGTGAGGCTCCCCCACCTCTCAGGGTTGCCATTAGCCCACCCAGACAGCACCCTTTAGGAGCTTCTCCTAGCTGGGCAAGCAGCCTGGTTAGCAGACCACAGGCCCGATTTCAGCCTCCATTTGTCCCCTTGACCACACACCTGTCCAACTCTGGGTGGCAGCTCTGCAGATAATGTGCTCAGGCCTGTGTGCCACATTACCAATGGGACACTGGAGAGCATGTTTTACAAGGAACTTGGGAAGGCCATGATAGTTTCTGTCTTGGAAAAGAGGTGACCTTGGGAGGCCTAGGGGTTATCTCCTGGTAATAGGAGAAGAGACACTTTGGGGAAAGATGGGCCAGACTGTGTGAGCTCTCTGATCCAGGGTTCCTCAGCCCTGGCACCACTGACATTCGGGGTTGGATAATCTTTGTTGGGAGCTCCCTTGTTTCTTACAGGTTAGTAGCACCCCAGCCCTCTTCTGCCCTGGAGGTGCCAGTAGAACCCCCTCCCTTAGTTGTGACAAACAAGATTACTTCTTGGCATTGCCAAATATCCCCCACGGGGGTCAACATTGTCTCTGGCTGAGATTGAGAAGCATTATTTTAATTTGAGGGTAGATTCTAGAATTCTGGGTCTTAAACAATACTTTTGTCACTTTGTTCCACCCCCTAGCTGTCCATTTCTGCACGTTCCGGTGGGTAACATGGGTCCGAATCATGTAAGGGTAATCATCACCGGGTCTGTTTCACTGCTCCTGTTAACCCGGATGATGACAGGGGTTCCCCGCAGAGGGCAGAACATCTTGATCTCACAAAGTTCTCATTTTCCGCCAGTGGCTTCTTTCAGTGTGACCAATATAGATGCAATTCCTTACGTTCCCTCATGTAATAAATTTTCTCATGAGGGTTTTATTTTATGTTGTTTTTAAAACCACTGTTCATCCATTTAATTTTTTTGGTTTGTTTATTTCGATGTGATGGGGAACAAAATGGGGCCAGAGCACTCTTGGGGCCAAAGTGGCAGGGTCAGAACCTTGGTGCCAGGCCCTTGGTTGGGACCCAAAGTGGTGGAGCTCCAGGGGTCGTCCCTACCCAGAACCCGTGGGCTCTGTGGGCTCTGTGGGCTCTGCCCTCTGGGGTCAGGGTGCCCAGCGCCGGCCTGCTGTCCCTCCCCTGCAGTTTACATCATCCTTGGCCGAGTTTGCCTGCTGTCTGCAGTCGTCCTGTCTTTTCTCACCACCCTCATCATGGTGTCCTTTGCATCTCAGCTCTTTCCAAGGACCCGGAAGCACAATTTTGTGTCAGCCTTCTTCAGCTTCCTCACAGGTGTGGAGCAGGCAGAAATACCTTGGGGAGGGTCTGGGGAGGGGTCCAAAACTGGGTAGGGGGGTGGGGAGAAGGGGGGTGGTCTCTGTGATGTCAGGAGAGAGGATCTTAAGCCTCCTCTCTTGGCTTCTCTATGAAGTAGCCCACTGCCACATCCACCCCCTCAGTATTTATGACCTCTCGTCTTAGGGGCTTTTCTGTACTCCACACTTCCAGCTAACAGTCCTTACCTCACTGGCTGGGGTCATTTGGTGATCATTTTACCATAATCTCTATCCCGGTGACTATCGCAGAGTCTGGGATAGAATTCTAATACAGCTGAATTCAATATTCTAATACAATGTAAATGTTTCTTAGATGGATGAATGGAAAGACTATCTCTGCTGTTTGGAACCTTTGCTTTTAAAGGTTGACCAAGGCCCTCCCCTGCCATGACAAGGAGGAGCTGGAAGTTGCACAGTGGGGAATTAGGTTGAGTTCAGTCCAAAGCATCATACCCGCAGGGCCCAGGCTGGAGTCAGCTGAGGTCATGAGCACAAAGGGTACTCAGGAAAGGGATTTCTGATTAGAGGGCTGCTGGGGAGTGAGGCACATGGGTTTTGAGATGAGTGGAAAGAGGGTAAGGCAGGCATGTGGGGCGGAAGTTACTGACTTCGAGAGGGTAAGATTTGCCAGCTGAAGAAAGGAGCCTCCAGACAGGAGCCACGCAGCCTACATGGCTCTGTCTGATCAAGTCTGAGGAAGGCTGGAGCAAAGGCAGAACCACAGGAGGAGAGCAAGGGTGCTTCTCTGTGACCCTGCAGGGGCTTGTGCTCTCCTGGCCTTGTTGCTGCATGCCCTGGAGATCCAGAGTCTGACGATGAAGCCCAGCCCTCCCCAGTTCTCCGTGCAGTGGCCTTACTACGTCCTGGGCTTTGGCATCTTTCTGTTCATAGTGGCTGGTGAGTGTCGTGGGGCTGGTGCCCCTCTCCCTGTCCTCTGTCTGGATTCAGGAGCCATGGACCCTCTAGAGCTGTGCTGTTCAAAACTGCAGTCGCCAGCTACATGTGCTGTTCAATTAATTAAAATGAAATAAAGTTAGAAATTCAATACCTCAGCCACACTAGAACACATTCCAAATGTTTAATAACCACATTATTATATGTCTAGTGGCTACCATATTAGACTGCACAGATACAGAAATTTCACTGTTGCAGAAAGTTCTGCTGGACAGCACTGTTCTAGAGCTCCACCCCCACCCCCACCATGGTCCTTCCCAACTCTTAGCCTGCTTGACTTCAGAACCAGACTCTTC
Source organism: Macrotus californicus (assembly GCA_007922815.1). NCBI lineage: Eukaryota > Metazoa > Chordata > Mammalia > Chiroptera > Phyllostomidae > Macrotus > Macrotus californicus. The sequence goes on from VMDR010002547.1 coordinate 82,793, forward strand.
CAAATGTTCATACTCTTCCTTACACCCTCCTGTTTCCTAAGGCTTTCTATTCCTATCTCTGTCTTTATCCTGGAATCTAAGATCTTGTTCCTCACCCTACCCGCTTCATCTCTATAGACCACCACCATCCGAGTTCATAGTCCTGTCGAATTTTGTCTCTACTCCCGATCCTCTCCCTGCTCTGTTAACCTGACCCATGATTACTAACTATTTTAATTAAACTTTGTTCTACGTTGAATATATAATAAAGGATATTCAAATATATCTGTAAGATATAAGTAATTAAAAATAAACTGTACACCCATATGCCCACCATATAGTTTAGGAACCAGCCATATTTCATTCACTCTATTGCTTGTTACATCTGTATTTTATGTATCACTGAGAAAGAAAAAGTGATGCCAAGGGTAACTCTAAGATGCTATAGCTTGTAAGACACATCCTCATTTCACAGATGTTAAAATGTAAAAAAGATTGGCTTGTCAAAGTTAATGAAATATGATAGGGCATGAGGTATCTTTGAGGTCTCCTCCAGCTTGACCATCTGGCTCTTTGTGACTCCTTTATCTTTTCTCCCTAACCAGAATCATTTATTCTGAAATTATGCTAATCATATTTGCTACAAACATATACTCTTAAACAATATTATGTAGTTTGCATGCTTTAAAGATTTATATAAATGTAATCATATTGCATTTATTCTTCTGGAACTTGCTATTTTGATCAACGTTATAACCTTGAGATTTCTCCATGTTAATACAAGGAACTAAGGTTCACTTATTTTTACCACTGTAAATGTTTACTTGTATAACTGATCCACAGTTTATCCGTTTTCCTGTCCATGGGTATTTGGTGGTTTCCCATTTATTTTTTTATTCCCTACAACACTGCTGTGAACTTTCTTGTGTGTGTCCCCTGCTGCACGTGGAGCAGGGTCTCCCAGATGCTAAGTACTGGAATTTCTACATCCAGATTATGCATATTTTCAGGTGTTCTAGACAGTGTTCAATAGGGTTCCCAGGAGATGGTAATGGTTTGCACTCCTACTGGCAGAACAAAAGAATTCCTGTTGCTTTACCTCCATGTCAACATTTGAAATTGTCAGACTTTTAAAGCTTTGCCAGTTTAATTGGTATAAGATTGTATCTCATGCTATTAAAATGCATTTCCATAATTACTAAACAGGTTGAACATGTTGCATATATTTATTGGCCATTTGTGTTTTCTCTTTTAAGGAATTCTTATTTAGTATTTTGCCTATCTTTTGTCCTTTCAAAGTGATTTGTAGGAGTTCTCCATATAATTTAGATACTAATCCTTTATTAGTATAGATACTGCAAATATCTATACTAATTCTAGTATAGTTTAGGGCTTCTAGTTTAGGGCCTGGCTTTTTACTTCTTATATTGGATTCTTTGAGGAACAGGATTAATTTTACTGCCAAATTTATCGATATTTTCCTTTAAATTGTTTTTTCCCTTTGTGTATTATTTAAGAAATCTTTCCTTGTTGAGGTCTTTTTTCTTCTCTTTAAAAAATATTTTATTGTTATTCAATTACAGTTGTCCCCATTTTCCCCTTTTGCTCTCCTCCGCCCAGATCAACCCCCACTCCCACAGTCAATCCCCACCCTGTTGTCCATGTTAATGGGTCATTTATACCTGTTCCTTGACTAGTCCCTTCCCCTTCTTTTCACCCTTAATGCCCTCCCCATTCCTCTCTGGTTGCTGTCAGTCTGTTCCTTGTCAGTCTATGTCAGTCCTGTCAGTCTATGCCTCTGGTTCTATTTTGCTCATTTGTTTGTTTTGTTTGTTAGGTTCCTCTTATAGGTGAGATCATATGGTATTTATCTTTCACCATCTGGCTTATTTCACTTGGCATAATGCTCTCCAGTTCCGTCCATGTTATCACTAAGGGTAGGAGATCCTTCTTTCTTTCTCCTGCGTAGTGTTCCATTGTGTAAATGCACCACAGTTTTTTGATCCATTCATTTACTGATGGGTACTTAGGCTGTTTCTAGCACTTGGCTATTGTAAATAATGATGCTGTGAACACTGGGGTGCATATGTTCTTTTGATTTGGTGTCATGCTGAAAGTGAAGGGGTGGAAAAAATATTTCAAGCACACAGACATGAAAAAAGAAGCTGGCGTAGCCATACTTATATCAGACAAAATAGACTTCAAAACAAAGGCCATAAAAAGAGACAAAGAATGTCACTATACAATACTTAAGGGAATAGTCCATCAAGAAGATATAACCCTTATAAACATATGCACCCAACATAGGAGCACCTAAAATATATAAGGAAAATCTTGGAGGACTTCAAGAAAGATATCGACAGCAACACATTCATTGTAGGGGATTTTAACACCCCACAGTCAACAATGGGTAGATCTTCTAAACAAGTAATCAACAAGGATGTTGTGACATTGAACACTCTAGAGAACAGGTGGCAAACACAAGGCCCACAGGCCAAATCCAGCCCTCCACCTTGTTCTGTCCGGCCCGGCACCTTGTTTCTACCTGGCAGCTGTGCCGAGCTCCTTGCCCCTAGTGAAGGAGTAGTTACATTTATAGAATCTTAAAATTACATTGAGCCCTTTGAAGGCAACCGTGAGGCTGATGTGGCCCCTGGTAAAAATGAGTTTGATACCCTTGCTCTAGAGCAAATGGACTTAATTGATATATACAGAACCTTTTACCCCAAAGAAGCAAACTATACATTGTGTTCCAATGCACATGAAACATTTTCAAAGACAAACCACATGGTAGGACACAAAACAAGCCTTAACAAATTCAAAAAAATTGAAATCATATCAAGCATCTTCTTGGAACACAATGGCTTGAAACTAGAAATCAACCTCAAGGGAAAAAACTCCTTGTTGAGGTCTTAAAGATATATTCTTATATCATCTTCTAAACTTTTGTAGTTTTGCTTTCTATATTTAACTCTTTAATCAATTTTGACTAAACTTATGGTGTGAAGTAGGAATAATTTCATTATGTTTTTCAATGAATATTGAGTTGTTATAATGACAGTTATGATTAATCTGCACTGATCTGTAGTGCCATTTCTGTTATTAATCATATTTCTATATTCTATTAATTTGTCTCTTATAGTGCTCAGATCATACTTTCATAGTTTCTATAGCTTTATGCTAACTTGATATTATATATTATAATATCTTGTAGGAAAAATTCTACTTGTTCTTTTTCAGAGGTACCTTAGATATTTCGGCCTAAAAAAATAAAAAAATGTATTTTATTGATTATGCTATTACAGTTGTCCCAGTTTTTCCACCTTTGCCCACCTCTACCTGGTATCCTGCTTCCTTCCAGCAGTCCCCCACCTTATTTCATGTCCATGGATCGTGCATATAAGTTTTTTGGCTTCTCCATTTCCTGTGCTATCCTTAACATCCCCCTGTCTATTTTGTACCTACACATTAGGCTTTTTATTCCCTGCACCTTTTCATCCATTGTCCTCCTTCCCCCTCCCAGCTGATGACTCTCCAAATTACCTCCATATCTATGATTCTGTTCTTTTTCTGGTTGTTTGCTTAGTTGGTTTTTTTAGATTCAGTTGTTGATAGTTGTGAATTTGTTGCCATTTTAATGTACATAATTTTGATCTTTTTCTTAAGTAAGTCCCTTGAACATTTCATGTAATAATGGCTTGGTGATGATGAACTCCTTTAGCTTTACCTTGTCTGGGAAGCACTTTATCTGCCCTTCCATTCTAAATGATAGATTTGCTGGATAGAGTAATCTAGGTTGTAAGTCCTTGCTTTTCATCACTTTGAATACTTCTTGCCAGTCCCTTCCTGCCTGCAAGGTTTCTTTTGGGAAATCAGCTGATACTCTTATGGGAACACCTTTGTAGATAATTGTCTGCTTTTCTCTTGCTGCTTTTAGATTCTCTCTTTATCTTTAAACTTTGGCATTTTATGTATGATGTGTCTTGGTGTGTTCCTCTTTGGGTCCAATTTGTTTTGGTCTCTCTGAGCTCCTGGACTTGTATTTCTATTTCCTTCGCCAAATTAGAGAAGTTTTCTTTTGTTATTTTTTCAAATAAGTTTTCAATTTTTTGTTCTTCCTCTTCCTCTAGCACTCCTGAGATTTGGATGTTGGTACATGTCCCAGAGACTTCTTATACTCTCCTTGATATTTTGAATTCTTGTTTCTTCTTGCTGTTCTGGTTGAATGCTTATTTCTCCCTTATGTTACAAATTGTTGATTTGAATCCCGTCTTCCTCACCTTCACTGTTGGTTCCCTGCAGATTTTTCTTTATTGCTCTTAGTGTAAACTTCATTTCTTCCTTTATGTTGTTGCTGTACTCAATGAGTTCTTTGAGCATCCTGATCACCAGTGTTTTAACTCTGCATCTTATAGGTTGGTTATCTCCATTTCATTCAGTTCTCTTTCTGGGGTTTTGTTCTGTTCTCTCATGTGGGCCATATTTCTTTGTCTCCTCAATTTGGCCGCCTCCCTGAATTTGTTTCTGTGTACTAGGTAGAGCTGCTTTGACTCCGTTTCTTAGTAGCATGGCCTATTGTAGAAAAGGCACCTCTAAATTGTATGGGGCAGAGCCTTAGGTAATCACTAGGGTAGGGCAACCCACATTGCTCTGTTGTGGTGCTGTATGTGGGAGAGGGATCAGAGAGGGAACAAAGCCACTTGCTCGGCTCTTGGCTGGCTTTCAATCACTTCTCCTGCAACTCACAAACAAATTGGGTCCTTCTGGTGCTGGTTCCCAGGTGAGTGGGCCTGTGTATGTTCTAGGACCCCGTAGGCCTCTCCAGCAAACTCTCCTGTGAGGCTGGGAGTTTCTCCCACCTCCACAATCTCCATAGGATTTTACAGCCAGAGGTTTTGAGGCTTTATTTCCCCCTGCTAGAACCCTGAGTTGCATGATCTGTCTCGCTCCCCAGTTGTTCCTCCCAGTTTATCTGCATGCAAATGTGGGACTGCCAGCTACCACCTCACTTGCCTAGTCCTCCAGCTGCTGCCTTCCATTCATCCTCTCCACCCCTCCTACCGGTCTGGATTAATGTTTCTTCTTTAACTCCTTGGTTGTCAGACTTCCATACAGCTCAATTTTCTGGCAGTTCTGGTTGTTTTTTGTTTATAAATGTGTTGTTGTCCTTCTTTTGGTTGTGCAAGGAGGCAAAGTGTATCTACCTACACTTCCATCTTGGCTAGAAGTCCCTCTAGGTATTATTTGTTTTGAGGTTTAGTTGTAATTCTCCCTGTGGGTTGTGCAAGGAGGCAAAGCATGTCTACCTATGCCTCCATCTTGACTGGACGATGGCCTTTATTCTTATGTATAAGAAAATATTTCATATATATATATATATAATTTTTTTACATATAAGAAATCTTTCATTACATTTCCCAGGAAAAATTCTATTGAAATTTGTTTGGAAATACACCAATTATATGGTTAATTTAGGGAGAGCTGATTAAAAAAAATAATAATATTGAATCTTCCTATCCATTAAGAAGGTATTTTTCTTTGCTTTTCCTTAGGTCTTCCTTAATGGTTATTTAAAAGTTTTATAATTTTTTCATTTTGTTTTATTTTTCCCCCTAGATATATGTACCTCCAGTATGATGATAATTAGATAGTAAAGGGATGTGTTCTTATGAAGTATTGCATATATTTGTACATATTTGAGGTAAATAATATTTGTCATATTAAGGAAGTTATCTTCTAGTTCCAGTTTGCAAAGATTTATGCTTTTTCTTTTTGCATGTATCAAAATTATTAAGTTTTCTCCTTTCCAAGCGTAGAATTTTATGATTTTTTAAAAAGATTTTATTCATTTATCTTTAGAGAGGGGAAGGGAGGGAGAAAGAGAGAGAGAGAAACACCAGTGCATGGCTGCCTCTCATGCACCCCCCCACCGGAGACCCAGCCCACACCCCAGGCATGTGCCCTAGACTGGGAATCAAACCAGCCACCCCCTGGTTCACAGGCCAGCACTCAATCCATTGAGCCACAGTACCTGTGTTTATGATTTTAACTTAATTTCTATTTGATGAGAGGTCATGGTCTATACAATCCTAATATTTTCAGATTTATTGAAACTTGCCTTATAGCCTAGTTTGAGGTCTGTTTTCATGTTTCATGTTGAATGTAATCTTTTATGTATAAACATTATACCAAGCTTGTTTATTATGTTGTTTAAATCTTGATTTAGAATTGTTATATTTTACCAGGGAATTAAACTTTTTATCATTATCCTTTTTATTTCTAGCTTTTGTGGTAAAGTCTGTTATCTAATATTACTATAAGTACTTCTATATTCTTGAGGTTAGTATTTACCTGTTATATTTTTTTAAATCTTTTACTTAAAAACTTTTCTGTCTTCATGTTTTGGATATCTCTTATAAATAGCTTATAACTGGATTTTTTAATCTGGTCTTAATAATCTTTCTCTTTTAACTGGAGCATTT
>VMDR010002548.1:0-89204 GCA_007922815.1 Macrotus californicus
AAAGAAATCAGCAAACAAAATACAACCAGAGACATTGAAATTAAGAACAATCTAACACTAGCCAGAGGGGAGGAGGGGGACAGTGGGGGGAAGGGTTTTCAGGAAACACTATAAAGGACACATGGACATAACCAAGGGGGAGGGTGGGAGTGGGGGAGGGAGGTGGGATTGGCTGGGGTGGGGGGGAACAGTGGGGGGAAAATGCAGACAACTGCATTTGAACAACAATAAAGTAATAAAATCTTAAAAAGAAAAGAAAATGCAAATTAAAACCATGAGACACACCCACTGGAATTGCAGAAAACGATAGGGCTGTCAGTACCGAGAGCCGCCAGGCTGCACTCGAACTGGGAACACAGGGCGGTGCGGACGCTGCAAGTTTCTTCAGCACATCTAGGTACTGCTCGAGAGAACTGAACGTATACCCTGAAATATTAGGAAGCTGATAATATATTCCTAAATCAAAAGGGAAATTCTGAAAACAATGAAAATAAATATATAACATTAAAATTTGTGGGATGCAGCTAAGAAAGAGAAACATCTATGGGACTAAACTCCTATACAGAAGAGAAGTTTCAAATCACTGACTTTAGGTTTCACCTTAAGAAAATACCAAATTAAATGCAATCAAGAACAAAAAATGGAAACAATAAAGATCAGAGTGAAAAGTCAATAGTTAAGAAAACAGAAAAACAGTTGCCAAAAGCCAATGAAATGGAAGCTTGCTCGGTGAAAAGATTAATACGTCTGGTTAAGACTGATTAGGAAAAAAGGAGGAAGACACCAGCTACCAACACCAGGAACGAGAGGTGGCGCCACTACAGGTCACACGGATGTTAAAAGAATAATGGCAGGTACTCTGAACACCCGTGCAACAGCACACCCAGACATCTGGCAACTCACACGAAACGGGCAAATTCCTTCAAAGACGAAGAAAAACCACAAACTCCCAGGCAATAAGAAGAGGAGATCTGAGCAGCCCTTGCCCATTAAAGTAACTGAATTTGTTGGGGGAAAAGAAAACTTCTCACAAAGAAAGCTCCAGGCTCAGTTGCCTTTGGTGACAAATCCAATCAAGTACTTAAGTGAGAAACAATGCCAGTTCTACACAGATTCTTGAGAAAATTGAAGCCAATGAGACAGTTCCCAACTTAGTATTCTTTTTACCCAGAAATGCTTAGATGCAAAAAATAAAGATATTATATGAAAAATATTCCTTGTAACTCATTAACAGACTGAAAAAAGAAGGCCTATAATTATCTGAACAGATTTAACATAAAAGCATTTTACAGAATCCAACACCCATTCCTCCTAAACTCTCACAGCAACTTAGGAAGGAGAGAGGGTTGTTCATGCTCATGAAGAGCATCCGTGGAAAGCTACAGCTAGCCTCACACTCAGTCACGGACGGCCACGACTCCCCTGTGAGACGGAGACCTTTACGTTCACTCCCAGCACTCCCCTCCACAGAGTCCTGCCGGCCACAGCCAGTGCCACGAGGCAACAGAAATAAACTGAGGACTTCATGATTAGAAAGAACGAAGTGACACCGTTTCACTTCCAGATGAGATTGCCTCCATACACATTCCTTTGGAATCAGCCAAAAAGCTACTGGAATTAGCAAGTGAATTCAGCAACATTCAAGTCACAAAGCTGATATATAAAATACCTAAATCTGAAATACAAACAATACCACATATAATAGAATAAAAGTATTAAATACTCCAGAGTAAATTCACAAATATTTTGTGAGAACTGTACACTGGAAAGTATAAAATATGGCCAAGTTAAAGAAGATCTAAATAACTGGAGTGATAGACCATGTTCTAAAACTAAAAGATGCGGTATTGTTAACATGTCCATACTTCCCAAAGTGATCTATAGATTCCTGACCAAAATCCTAGAAAGGATATGGCAGGAATTGAGAGCTAATTCTAAGATTCATATCAAAATGCAAAAGCCCTAGAAGAGCCGGAGGACTTTGGAAATGTAGACGAGAGCTGGAGGACAAGCAGTGCCTGGTTTCAGATCTTGTTATGAAGCCCCAGCAACCCAGACGGTGGTCCTGACACCAAGACAGACAAACAGGTCAAGGGACACAGTGACAGGAAGCGCACACATACGTGGGCAATCAGTTTTTACCAAGGTTCAAAGGCAAGTCAATAGACTGAATGACTTTTTCAACAAATGGGGCTGGAACAATTGGATATGCATTGTAAACATATAAATTCTGAGCTATATCATGTACCATATATAAAAATTAACTCAAAATGAATCACACACATAAATGTAAAACCTAGAGCTGGAAACAATTATGTATAAAATATAAAAAAATTCCCTCATAACCTTGGCTTATGCAAAACTTCCTTAGACATAACTCCAAAAGTAAGATCAACAAAAGAATAAATCGATAAATCAGAGGTCGTCAAAACGCGAAACTTCTCTTTGGTGTGTGCAGTGAAGGGAACGATAAAACAAGACGAATATTGGGGAACAGCTTTGCAAAGAAGACATTTGACATATCTAGAAATAGAAGAACTCTTCAAATTTAACAACGAGAAAACAAACAATCTAATTAAAAACACTGGACAGAAGAACACTTTCCCAAAGAAGACACATGTGACGAATTAGTGCATGAAGGACGTTCAACATCATTAGTCAGTGGGGAAATGCATTTGGAAGTGATGAGATACCACTACAGCCCTTTTAGAATGGGTTCGTTTAGCTAAAACTAAGAAGACTAATCACACGACACTGACGAGGGTATGGAGTAAGAGGCACTCGCGTGCCCGGATGTTGGGGACATAGTGCCCCTTCTGAAAAAGAGTTCGGCAGTGTCTTGGATTCAAACATGCACCTACCACATGATGCAGCTGATCTAAAAATTAAAGCATAGGTGTATTCAAGGGTGTGTCTACAAAGAGCATAGTAGCTCTGTTTAGAACAGCGTAATAGCTGAAAATTGGGAAAAAAGCAAATAGCTACCAACAGGTGAGAGGGTACCATGCTGCACTCACTTAACCCACGCAGTGGGACACGCTGAGCCGTCAGAAGGAACGATACACGGGCAGCGTGGAAATAACTGAGCTTAAGGGAACATCCAGACTAAGGAGTGCGTCCTGCACGGTCCCAACACACCCAGTTCCAGAAAGTGTGAACAATCTAGAGTGGGAGAGAGCTGATCCGCAGTGGCCTGGGGGCGGGGAAGAGCCAGGGCGGGTGGAAGGAAGGAGTGGCGAAGGGCACAAGGACATCTTGGGAGCGGCGTGTCTGCTCATCCCTTTGCCCTGATCTTCTGGGCACAGACGTGTGTTAACACGTACAAGGGTGTGCACTCAGGATGTGGCAGTTCACTGTGTGCCAATTATACCTCAGTAAATCCAAAAGGAACCCAGTCAAACCACCAGTTCTTCTTGTTTGCCTGTTATGGAGAAGACATTGGCAGGAAAATGGTGGCTGGTCAGGAGAACCTGGAAATTGTCACACCAGCGGTGCCTGGCGGGTTGTGTGCAGCGTCCGTGGGAGTTTAATTCATTCTACATTTCATGGTACATATCCACTGCAGAATTTTGTATGTGTGAAGTAATCAACACAAAAACTCCCGATCCCTTTACATGATTCCTATGTCCTTGTTTCACAGTGCACGGATGCGTGTGCATGTGTAAGAGCACATGGATGAGAGTGTGCAACACGGATGAAGAGACAGAAACAATCAAATAGGAAAACCACCTCATGTGAGCCCAGGATAATAACGGGCCGTGAACTGGTAAGTATGATTAATTTGTAATGCTTTGCATCCGCTGTGGAAAACAAACAAACAGAATCACTGGTGTTTAAATCCGCTGGGTGAGCTCTCAGTAGCTTGGCTGTAAAATCAAAATGAGCATGCAAATCTACGCACACCTGGGATACTTTAATCTGGCAACAGTATACCCATATACACATAGAGATTAACATTATTTTCAAGTTAAATGATTTCAGAAGGCGACCCTTGTTTTCCACAACTTTCTTAGTGGCAGTTGAAGGGTGGGTTGGCTGCAGCCCCCAGGCCACGGCTGCTGGGGAAGTTGAGGCTCTCAGCTGAAGCTCCTTGAATGTAAAGGTCCAACAAACAGCTTTTCTTCTCTGACACTCTGTGTGGCTGGTTAACGCTAGTGACCGATTCTGAGAGCAGAGTCACCAAATACTTTCTTCTTGAAGGGCTGTAGGCTATTGACTATGTCCACTTCCCTGCGCCTCTTCTCTCAGTCCTGGGTAGGTGAAAAGCCCTCTGGACTCTTTTTCAACCCATCTGAAGGGAAACAGCCTCAATTTACTATGAACATGGCCATGGCCGGCTAGGGGCCTCGCCTCGGGGGATCAGCAGCTCACACCCCGCATCTCTTTGCTATGTTCCCAGGGTCAAGCTTTACCTGGATGTCAAGCCCAGGGTGTGACCCTGTGGGATGCCCAAGGCCTGAGCCAGCCCCACCCTGTGGGATCAGCAGGACCAGCCAGCTGAGTGGACGCGCTGTTCCAAGTTTATGGACTTTTGTGCCTCTTCTAGGCAATTGTTACTAGTTATTTTTAAAGTATAAAAAAAATACTTGGGGGAAATCAATCTACATAGGATTGCTAATTTCTTTAAAAATAATTGTTTTGAAAGTTGTTCTACATCCTTCAGCCCTTCAGAACTGACTTTACGACATTTTTAAATACTATTTCCACAGGGAAAGAGACGTATTTGAAAAGAAGCAGCCAACACTAAACTGTACACACTTTCAATTGGTTGAAAACGTATTTTCAGAGACTTTAGCCTGAAACCATTATGGAGATCTTTTCAAACATCCATAACGATAAAAATTAGGTCCATACGTAAAAACAGATGTCTACGTGTGTGGTGTCCACTGCACAAGGAGACACAGCTCCCCACAGCTCAGTGACACAGAAAGCACTGAATCCGAGACCGTCACTGCAGAAGGTCGAAACCCTTAGCTACGGACGGGGCCACTGTGAAATCCAACGCACAGGACTTCCAGTCCTCTCAGTAAAAAGGTCAGTGGGAGCAGACGAGGCTGGGAAGCTTGCATTGCTTAAACTGCGGCATTATTAAAGTTATGCAAAATTAGGCAGAAATTCATAGCGATAATGAAAGACAACTCAAAATACATGAATCACAGGGTAGAAAGAATTTTTAAAGAAACCATATCAACGGTTCCCAGGAATTATGAGTCAGAAAAACTCTCATTGCAGTATTTTTACGCAATGCTTTGTACGATGCATTTACCTAAAGGCTAATCCTAAAGCAATCTGTTTCTGCTTTTGTCAACTGCCTGAGGACGAGAAAATATCAATGATTTTAGAAATTTTAAACCTCTTTAACAGTGGCGTGATATTAGCTGAGCTATAATTACATACAGAGCTACCTCCTAGAGAGCTTTTGAGAGTTGCTTTGCCTGCGGTCTCTGGCACTGATACTTCAAGAGATTAGAAATATCTTCCTTAAAAAGATTTCTCTTTTCATCCACAGGAGTCAAAGAAGCTTTGTTAAACAGGCGGAAAAGGAGCTCTGAGCAATCAGTGCTGCTCTGTTTAATTGCCCAAGGTTCTGATCTCGGATTAAAACACCAGCCTCAGGACTGGGAAAGCCCCATGGCCAGGTAGGAGTCACCAGCCCATTCAAGATGCTTGGGGCGGAGACCCCATCAGCATGGGCTCAGCGGTTTCCTACTCCAAGCTCCAGGACCCGGTCTCTGACCTGCTGTGCTGTCAGAAGCCCACGGTGGCTGACAAGGACTGTAGTCACACGTAAAGGGCGGAGGCGTGGCAAAGCCCTCGACTACACGATTTCTCCAATTTTAAGAATAATTTCACACTAAAATTGTCTCCTGATTCCGTCCCATCGTCACGTTTTTTCTGGCCTTCCTCTTGGATGTATTATTTCTCCGCATGAACACTTTCTCTGGAGTTAAAGCATTCTGTTACTTTATGATCTACCAACCACAGGATTTAAATTGTCATCATCTACCATGACATACTGCCCTTCCATCCCAACCTTAATACGCTTTGTTTCCATCTTTTTCCTCTGAACGCAGAAAATTAGGGCCATTTATATGCTGAATATTGATCAGAGGAGAAAAATATATGAGGTATGAGTTATATTCTGACTAGTGATTTTCCACTCATTCAGTACAACTTACCACATCAATCACTTAATTTGCAGCATAAGTTCTTTTTCCTTTATGATGAAATGTTTTTTTGCGGTTCTTTTCCAAGGGGACTAGGTTATTTGATTTTCTTCAGAGTTCACAAAATCCCAGCAAGAAGACTTACTGAAAGCTCGTTGCTTACAAACTTTAGGGCCTCCATAGTGATTTCCTCGATGGTTTTAGCGTTTGGTTTCAGCAAAGAGCTGTGTGATCCCCCCACTTCCCCCCAGAAGAGTGTGGGCTGTGCTTTGAGGTCTTCTCCAGAGACCCACAGCCAGGGGGCAGCAGCGAGCGAAGCCCAGGACGGAACACTCCGGGGCTCAAGCTCCTAAGGCACACACATCAGCAGGAGATCCAACCAACCCTGGAGCCCGGGCACAGCCTGTCAGGCTTCCCTTCGTCACTGCAGCCGCATTTGAAACTCATAATTTCAGAATCAAAATTACGGTTAGACAGTTGATCTGTCTGCAGAGCACCACTACCCTCTCCCAGCCTCAAACCATTTCTGCGAGAGTCTATGCTACCCTTTGCCAGGAACCGGTGTCAGCCCATCCGCTCAGCCTCCACCATCTTCTTCGCCTGGGACGTCACCAAGGATGACAGACAGGAGGGCCCTGTCCCTTCGGAAAGCCTCTCAAGACCCTGCCAGGTAAGCGATCACATCTGCACATCTGAGCTCTTCACGACTGTGCGTCTTCCTGAGGCGACATCAGACTCGGAGGAAATGTCGGCCGCCTGGCCTTCCCACTCCCTGGGACCAAGTCTCTGCTGAAACTCCGATTTCTCTAGCGACGCAGCGGGATTAATGACAGTCATTACACCATAGGTTTATTGTGAAAATAAATGAGATCACACTGGTAATGCACGTCGCCCAGTTCCTGGCAAACCGCAGGTGCCCAGGAAGTAACAGCTCTCATTCCAACAAGCTAAATGTTCTTTGACTACCTTCTCATCTGAGCTGAGTTTTTGTTACTTTTGAAGTGTGTGTTTAACTTTCTTTATTTTAATTTTTCCTCCTGTAGAGATCGGGAAAATAAATACACGGAAGCACATTGCTTTTCTCTTTTTAAACTTAGGTATAATTGACATAATTTAACATTCACTGTTTTTTCCTAACCATCCATTCATATTACACCATCGAGCCTCAGTGGTGGACTTAACTCTCTTGCCAGGTCTCATGAGAAGGGCAAAGGACAATAAAATGCATTTGCTGATTATTTCATTTGTTCACGCGTGTTATAAGCAATATAAACCTTGGTTCATTTCTTGCTTCAGCTCTCTGAATACATCTTTATAGCTTTCTATCTTTCTTTGTGCGTGTCCTTGGCTACCTTCCATCTCCTTCAGCGTCTGTACTTCCTCTTTCAAAATGTGAACTCCGTAGGCAGCATCTAAATTGGTTCTGTTAATATATTGCCTCATTTTTCTTTCCTAATATTATCATGTGTGGGTGAAGAGTCAGAATTGCTCCTTCCAGGACCTCACATCCCTCTGGGTCCTGCCTTTTCCCCAACCTTGCAGTCAGCATCCCGAAAGCTCAGCTGTGCATCGGTCAGGGCAGCGTTTCTCTCCCTGCTGGCTGACATCCCCCCTCCATGAGGATGGGCTGCTGTTTCGGACTAGAATGAGCAGTCCCCTGGGAGTTTCCCTCACCTTTTCTTGAGAAGTGTCATCGGCAAGTCAAAAATGTTACTATTTTTTAGCAGGAAACATTCAGACATTTGCTCACTTAATAAATGTTGAACTATAGTAATCAATACTGTATTGTATATTTGGAAGTTGCTAAGATAAAAGATCTTAAAAGTTTTCATCAAGAAAGAAAATTGTGACTGTGAGGTGACAGATGTTAACTAAATGGATTGTGGTGATCATTTTATTGATTCATTAATGCATACATATATCAAATCGTCATGTTGTATACCCTACACTTATACAATGTTATATGTCAATTACATCACAATAAAACCAGAAACAGTGACATTTACATATTTAATTAATAATAATTAATAATGTATAAATAAGTATTGATTGAGCCCCTGAAACATCCAGAGATTGCTGGGCCAGGCTTCTGACCTGTGTTAGGAAAGGGTGGCCCCCAGCCCCTGCCCACCTGGAAATTCTGCAGTCTCACCTTTAAAAGTTACAAATGTTTGCCCAGCCCAGACAGAATCAACCCAGGGATGTGCTTTCTTTGGCTCACATCACTTTAAAAAAGTAAGCTCCCTTTCCAAAATTCAAAGATTTCACATTAAAATCCATATTGTGAATGTCCCTTGAAACACTGGAAGACCTAGCAACTGTGGGATTGCATTCCCACAGGGCAAGCTCCGTCTTGGGACAAGGAGTGGCCACCCCACCCCAGGGTGCCTTGCTGGACGTGCTCGAAGATGTCTTCTACAGGTGTGGTTTGTAAATGCTGAATCCCGATACTGGCCTTCCAACCGGCCCGCTCCACTCCTTGCCCTTCCTGAGCGCTAGGGCATGCGCGTCGGTCCCTCCTGCTCTGTGGGTCCATCGGGACACCGACGTATGATCTCTGTGGGCCCTGCTCCCTGGACTTGTGCAAGGCAACCTCAGTGTGGACTCAGGCCACTGCTGGCTCACTGGGCTTGTTGTAAAGAACTGGAAAAAGGCCCCCTTCCACTTTATGCCCATCGGCTGCACAACTGCTGTGCAAACCTGGGTTTGTTAGGCCAAAACATTGTCACAATAAATCAATCAATCTGTGAGGTCCCCTTTGTGAATGGTGTCCTTTTCTGAGAGATAGGTCAGGCACGGCCCAGTTATCACAGCTTTCCACCGAGGTCCAGACACACACCTTCCTGTCCCCTGCCCCACCACTGCCACAGCCACCACCTGCGCAGGCATTCACGGGCCGGTGAGATGTTTGTTCCCTCCAACCCTCCTTCAATGGGACCTTTTCCTTCCTAAAATTTGACCTGCAGCTGTCCGGCCCTGCGGGGCCCTGCACCGCTGTTGGAAGAAGGCTCAGGAGCCAGACCTGCACTGGCCTCCCCATCTCCTTTCCTGAGACTCTGCCAGGGCAGCCCGTTTCTCGGGGTTGAAGAACTGTTGAGCCCGGGAACTACTGTCTCCTTTTATTCCGTTCCAACTGGAGAGAGGGGTTGGGGTCTTCTCACAGGAAAGGGGAGGGGTTCCCCAGCCCCACCCCACCGCGCCTCTTTCTCCACTCATGAAAACTAAAGCGGATAAAACACCACACCGAACACTTCTTGTATATACATGCATGCAAAGCTTTGGTGATGGGGCCAAAGGACGGCTCTCAGTCTGCTGATGGGACGGCCACTGCGTTCTGCTTTACCTGCCACGGACCGGAAAGCGCTGGGCTCCCGTGAGCACATCCCCACACCCCGGAGAAAACAAGGCGAGAGCTGGGGTAATGGGGAACCATCACAACAGTTGTCACAACGTTACAAGTAAAGCCCCCACCTGCTGCCTGTAACGGTGCCACCTGCCAAGGCCGAGCTGAGAAGGGATCACACGCCAGGCTGCTGATTCTCCACATGGAGGACGGATGGAGAGTGTGTGTCAGAAGCTGGAAATGACTGAGGCCTGCCGCCTCATCTAGGCTGCCTCTCACTCTTGCTGTCGCCTGATGACTTCCGATGGCGCTGGGGAGGGCAGCAGGGGTTTGGGACCACCTCCCCGAGGGACAAACATGGGCTTCCAGCGTCTCTGCTTCCACACATTTGCGGGGAAGCCTGCAGCCCTTGGTGAGGCTCAGGAAGCCTTGTGCACCCCTCCCAGAGACCCTCAACACTCCCTGCAGGCTGAGGCCCAAGAAGGTGCTGCCGCCCAAGGGGTGCGGGCCAAGAGCCACCGCTCCCGCCACTGCGACAGCTTCAGGGGGCTCGATCAGAGGCAGGGACTGGCTTACATGTAGGAAAAGCTCTGAGTGGTTTCCCAGGGGGTGTGGCTGAGGAAGGCTAGGCTGGAGGTGTGTGATTAGGGGAGCAACTCGTAAGGAACTATTTCCAAGGCCAAGAGGTCTGTTTAGAGCTTACTCCTATAAATCTTCTTAGTGCAGATATTTAATTAGTAAAGCCTTATCTCTAAAGGAACTACAAATGTTGACTTGAAAATAGCCTCTTTCAGCCACAAGATTGTAAACTCAACCTAGCAACACATCTAGTCTGAAGTGCCCACGGATTTCCGTTGCAAACACCACTGACCGGGCCCCCTGCCCCCCGGCGGTGTCTGCCCGGCACGGGTGTGTGCGTGCGTGCGTGCTTAACACGCATCCTCTTTAACAGCACGGTGTCCAGACCGTCCCTCAGCTCTTCTCTGAGCCCGACACGTGTGGGTCCCTTCCTTAGACAAATGAGCAGTTATGAAAATGTGCCGTTCCATTAGCACATAATGAGTAATCCAAGTTATTTTCGGCCTTAATTGGCTTCAAGGAAATGGTGAGGGATTTGAGGAGAGCAGAGCCCGGGCTGGAGGCTCTGCAGCTTCTGCCCGGCCGCACTGCAGGCAGGGTCTCCGGGCTCCCCGGCAGCTGCAGAGAAGGCAGGCCCCCCTCATTACTCCTCAGCCTCACACTGGCTGGAGGACACTCAGGCCGGGAACAACAAACCCAAGGCCTGGTGTTGGCACGAGAGACAGAGGAACTGAAAGGGAATCGGGGGAAATGAGCACAGCCATGACAAAAACAGATTTAAAGAGACTGAAGTTGAAGGGTGAGGACGATCATAGAATATTTTAAGAAAATGTGGCTGTGTTAACTTTTAGGGCAAAGTAAAACACCATTTCTTTATTTTTCAGAGAAAAACTTTTCATGTATTGGTGGAATGGCTAGAAAAACAACCAAGTTGAAAATTTTTTTTTCTCCAGTCTTGAAACCATAGTGTTTTTAATTATAAGAACACCCTGATCTAAAACTTCTGGTGGTGGGGGCGGGGAGGGCTCGGCTCCATCAGCAGTGAAATGGCACCATACAAGCCAAATCGCTTCTAATAATAAAGTACGGCCAGACAAAACTACATTATTAATGCATTATATAACACATTTATATTTCTTTGTAATATACTACAAGTGCATTTTTAAACATTTTTAAGCTTTGAAGAAGATAACTCTGAAAGCTAATTTTAGTATAAGCTTTTTAAAATTTAAAGGAGATGGAGATTCTCCTGCTATAAATAACAATGTACTGGGACAACTATCTGGAATGCGGACAGGAAAATCGGGGTTTTTCCCCTGACTTCAGGGTTCTCAACGCAGGCCCAGAAGCACAACAGGAGGCAATAAGGGTGACAGGGGCAATCTCGGGAGAATGCATTTGTGATCTTTGTGTTTCTATACTATGTCCCGTGAACTAAGAATGTCAGAAGAGCTAACTAATTCAGTATTTTTTTTGTTCAAATTGCTCATATTTCCGCTATTTCAAGTAATGTGGCTATCACACCCTAGTAGGATTCTAACTTAGTAAGCATTTATTCAACATAATAAATAATTCGGAAGTTTAAATCCCTGTTCTGGGAATCGGTTGAAAAGGTTTAACTTTTTAAAGGACTGTGAATGCCACGATCGAGCCAAACCAAAATGCAGTTCTTCCCGGCCATGGTCGCCCAGCAGAAAACCAGGAGGTACCCAACAGAGTGCTGTCCCCGGAAACGGTGAGGCCGCGTCCCTGTGGCTCTGTGGCCTAAACCGTTCCTGGTGCCATTGGTGCCATTTCAGGTCCGGTGTCCTAAATCCAGGCAGTCACTGAGTTAGCACTGTGGAGGGGCTGGTTGCTTTTTTTTTTTTTTTTAATGGAATACTTCTTGTTTGAAACCTCACTAACTGGGACACTGGCCCTTCGGTACATCTCACATAAAAATGCACATTTAAGTGTAGATTAAAAATAATTTTGTTAGTAAAGAGTTTGGCCACGCTCTTTAGCTCTGTGCCGGTCCCTGCAGGTTAAAGGAGCGAGGTGGGCCACGTGCTTCCACATGGTCCAGCGGACACTGAGTACACACTTTCCACCGTGTGCTCACACGCATCGGAACAAGTGTCCCTCCGTGTCTCACATACCCCAGAACAGCTCTCCATGGTGAAGTGAGAGAGGCACAGAGCACTGGACAACCAAACGAGCCAACACCCGGTGCTGACCGACACTGCTGCGACGCCGACCTGCAGAGTGGAGCCGGCACAGCCGGGAGTAAAAGCCTCCTTCCTCTACCTCGTTCGGCCTCCGTAACCGGACCAGGCGCCATCAGGAGGCACACTGTCCGGCTGGGAAGGACTAACGCTGACGTAAGGGAGGTGCTTTGCTGAGGCTTCAACAGCTAGGAAGCGGTGGGCCTAGGCTTCTGACGCCTGACTCGTTGATTAATGAACTGACTCAACAAATAATTGTCTACTGTGTGCCCGGCACCTGGCTCGGTCACTCAGCGACTCCAAGGACAGATTCATCCCACTGCCTCCCTGTGCCATTTCTGATGTCATTTTCTGCATGACACAGACAGAGCAACTAGATCAATTGTGCTTGTCAAATCCAATAATGGTGAGGATGTTTTTAATATAATTAGTGGTTACTTTTGGCTTCTGATCCTCAAAGGAATAGAATTACATTTTAATTAAAGACGTTTTTGCTCTCACTTTACTTTCCAAGCACATACAAAATGCAATGTATTAAAAACCAGTTCGGTCTTTCATTTATGAGAGGTCATACTGGGGTTTCTCTCTTTACAGAGGTAAAGTTTAAGGCACTGGCCCCTGTGCTGTTGGTCCCAAACCATCAATGCCAGGAAGCCGCTGGGAAGCCATCTTCAGAGACAGGGAAGAGTCACAGCCGGCACATCATAAAAGTGCTTTCGAACGAGTGTCCGTGACAGCTAAGGGCTGTGCTGGAAACAGCCAGTGGAAAGAGCCTGGTGTTGAGGAGAAGCAGAGCTTGTTTGACCAAACAATGGGGACATCTTTACAAAGTGTCTGTGATACTGGACCAATATCTCTCTCCAGCAGAAATGTCTGTTCTTACCTGTTTTCTTCTTTCTAATCAACATTATTTCCTTTCTGACATTCTCAAAAAGGCTCAACAAAGGAACCATTCCAATAACACAGGGACAAGACTGTTAACCTTGGAGACCAGAAATTGTTAACATTTTTAAAAATTATGATCAAATGGGACTCATCTTCTATCAAAAGTGTGTTCTAGGCAGGCCTCACACTCTCCTCCGCCCCGCATCCTGGACTTTGCATTTTGAGCTGAGCGCAGACATGGGCAAGTCTGCTGAGAACAAGCTTTGGTGCCCCGGCAGAAGCCACCTCTCTCCGCCTCTCCTGGGGACAGCAGCCTTGCACGGTCACCCTACTTTCCTGGGCACAGTACGAAGGGAAGGGCAGGAAGGATAGTGACGGACAACTTAGTCGCTCCCCCGGCGGACCAGGTGATGCACTTTGTCAGCTGAGGTTGTTTCAGGACTTCGTATGTGATCAAAGAGCATATCATTTTACGAGATGAATTAGTGAGTATAATGCAGGAGTCACTGGTGCGTGTCCATTTGCACGGAAA
Source organism: Macrotus californicus (assembly GCA_007922815.1). Lineage (NCBI taxonomy): Eukaryota > Metazoa > Chordata > Mammalia > Chiroptera > Phyllostomidae > Macrotus > Macrotus californicus. The sequence goes on from VMDR010002548.1 coordinate 13,711, forward strand.
GGGTGAGTGCGTGTAGACATGGCAGAAGCAGAACGTCATCAGACGTGCGAGGCTGAGACTGCTGCCATTTCAGGGAGGTCGGCGCTCTCCCAGCAGCTGCAGGACTAGTGCAAAGCTGCTGCTGTGCAAACTGACATGCCCACCGCTGCCGCTTACGAATCCTGCCCAGAGAGAACTCGAGTGGATGTCACCAGTGACCGGCATACGGGAAAGGAAAGCCACGTTACACAACGCCTAGAAACCTGGTCTCGTGGCCACTCTCACTGCTGGCTCCTTCACTGCAGTGATGACTCAGAGCAGGGCTGCCGGTGGTTTCCCTGCCAGTGGAGCCATCTGCTCCGCCACACGCAGGGAACAACAGTCCAAAAGGAGAGACTGGGGCGGGGGACGCCATGCCCACACACGGGCAGCCCACCCACTGCCCCATGCAGCTGGGCTCGGCTCCCGCTGCGTGAAACGCGAAGGTCTTGGAAGAGCATGTTGCTCGCCCTTTTCTGGAATGCTCCCGACACCAGACGCATGCCACGTTTGCATCAAAACACATGTGTCCAGTGTGCACCTCAGATCTCTCGCACAGGCTCTGAAGTCAGGGGTGCCCGATTTACCTCCGTTTTATGCGTCAGTTTTGGAGGCCTGATCTTCAAACTTACCAGCATTTTCAGCAGATGTAGTTCTATGAGTAATAGAAAAGTAAATGATATCTAATTAGTTACTAGCCGAAATTACACCAAGATGCGCTCGGATTTAGGTGTCAGAGCAAAGGGGCGGCACCGTGCTCAGTGTCCATCCCTGCCTGCCCCCCTGGGTGAGGGTGCCCCTGGCGCTGCCGTGATTTGAGAATTGAGAGGAAGGTGCCTCTTTTTGATGCTCCTGCTTCGTGCGCAGACATAGGGTACCCTGTCCTTGAAGGAGCCCCTCCTGGGAAACCTGGCTATGAGGGGATGGGTGGAGGGGGTGAGGATGACATCTAGATCGTGTCCTGGAGCGTTTTGTCTTCTCTGTTCCTCCATGGTGGATGGAGGTTCGGGGGCTGGGGACACTGGGTTCACACACCAGGGGGAGGTAAGTGAGTCTGGTTTGGTTTTGCTCTGAACAGTTGCTTAAACTTCCCAGAGAGAGATGTGCAGGGTTTCACTGCGTTTTAACTAAATGTGTCCCTCTGAAATCTGTCCTTATGAGAGTCTTGAGTAGATTGTTCTGCTAAACGTTTAAACGGAAACACAAAATGGGTCTAGAAAGCGAAGTAGTTTTCCTAGGACAAACACTGCAGTGGCATGGAGAACCAAGGACGCTGTCCAGCACCCCTGTCCCTCCCTCCCCACCCCAGCACGGGGACAGGGTCCCCAGGCCACTGCACTTTCTCCCCTCCAGACCCGGAGCTGTGCCGGCCAAGCCCCTGGCAACACTCACACAAATACGTCAGATACGTCACAGATAAAACAGATAAATCATTGCCTTTTCTTTCTAGCAGCAAAACTGGTCATCTCCAGGAGCAACGTACATGTTGGCCACACACAGGAAGCTGCCTAGGTGGAGGCTTGAACTTGGATGGTTCCCACAAAGCAAAGGAATTGAGAAAACCACAACGAACGCTGGCAGGGAAGGAAAACTGATTACAGCCGCACGCACGCACGCGTCCCCGCCAGGTAATGAGACAGGCGCCGACTTTCGGATTGCACATTGTGTTCCTGAATGCATTCTGGGGTGGCTGACAGAGGGGCTGATTGCTCACAGCTCAGAGGCCATCTCTCCGCTTACTGAGGTTTTATTTCTCCTCTGGCAGTGAAGCTTTGTCAAGTAACTCACAAAGGCCTTAGAAATCTTTCATTGGATTAGTCCAAGTTTCAAAATAGTTTTGATGCGAGCAATTATAAGTGGTAACTTAGAAAAATCACATTTTCTAACTATCTATTGCTAGAGTATAGTAATACAATGGATTTCTGCATGTTGAACTGAATCCAGCAAAGGTGCAAAGTTGCAAATTCTCTGGCGAATTTGTGTGGCATCTCTGAATTCCTCTGCATTCTTAGCGGCTTCCTGCACAGCAGGCAGCTGCCAGGAGCAGCTGTTCAGGCTCTTCCTCTCCAACCACGATGCTCCTTGTTCTTTTTCAAGCATCATTATCATCACATGGTTTTACACTAAAGGTAGTTGTGTTTTTTCCCTCAATCTTAAAGAGAGAATTTGAGTATTTTGTCACATCAGCAACAGTTTTTTAAGTAGGTTTTTTTTAAATTAGATTAATAAAATCTCCATTCTCTTCCCAGTTTAAATTATTGACTATAAATTTATGTTTAATCTTGTTAAATAAGTTTTAGCATCTATCAAGACTACATAATTGTGTTCTTCTGTTAACCTCGTGAATTATGTTATTGACTGTTTTGTTAATTCAAACAAGTATATCTGGAATTAACCAGATTGGGTCCTGATCTGTGTGTGTGTGGGGGGGGGTTTATAATCATAAATATGGTTCCCCAATATTTTAAGAGTTTTGCATCTCTAGTCATAAATGAGGCTAACCTATAATTTACTTTTCTTTACTAACCTTATCAACTTTAGGAATAAAGGTAATAAAACCACCACCTGGAGAATATGTCTCTTTTTCAGTACTGAGAGATGTGAATGGTTTTGGGTAATATTTGAACAGGAATTATCAGTTTTCCGAGTGTCAGTAGAACTCACCAGTGCCTGTAAAAGTCTCTGGGCCTGATATTTCTTACTGGAATTTAATTCCTTCAACAGAGTATTCCAAATGTACTGAATCACTTTTGATAAGTTATATTTTTCTCAATAATTATATTCATACCAGTTTTCAGATTTATTGCATAAACTTGGTTTTACATCCTTTGTATCATTTTGATTTCTGAATTATCTCAGCTGCACATACCCTTTTATCCCTAATATTGTTTATTTGTGTCCTTACTATTGTTTTCTGAGTCAACTTTAAGACTTTTATGCATTTTCTTTGTCTTTTAAAAAGCCAGCCATTAGCTTATTTATCATTCTTATTTTACCTTTGTTTCTTTGTTTCTTAATCTCTGATTTTATGTGGATTTTAAACTTTTAGAGAGGGGGGTGGGAAGAGATTTTTCTGTTGGCCTTTTCTGCCTCATCTCCAAGATACTGCCTTTCAAGCATGGAGTGAACAGTGGTCCCTGAGACAGAAACAAACACGTGAGCCCCACAATTACTCCAGCCTGCTGCCTTTCCAGACTTGCTAGGTTGGGGTACAGGGAGGGAATCACAGGCAAGGCTTGAAGAATTCCCTAAATTGAGGAGCTGGAGCTAGGAATTGAGGAAGACCAAGGCAACTAGGGCTCACAGGGGAAGGGGCTGGAGAGAGGTGCTCAGAGACAACAGCGGCCTGCAGAGGGTCCTGCAGAGGGTCCTGCAGGTGTTCAGCTTCTGCATGCCAGGATAAGTGTCCCTGGTCTTGAAAAATATCCCTGGAAAGGACTAGAGATAACAGGGCCCACACAGGACCAGGAAGAGTACGGGTTCCCACCAGCCAGACTGGACCTTCCTGGTTCACACACGGGTCATTGGGGAGGGCACCGAGAGGCCCCGCCTCCCTGGTGGGGGGTACAGAGCCCAGGCTGAGCTTGTTCTCCGCCTGCCTAATGAGTAAGCACGTGGCCAGCAAGGGTCAGACCCAAGTAACATACCTGTGCCCCCAAATCCAGCACTAAACAATGTCAAAGTCACAATATCTGATGTCCAGTAAAAAATGACCAGGCATTCATAAAAGCAGGAAGATAAAACCCATTATGAGGAGAAAATTCAGTCTATAGGAACCGATCCAGAACTTACACAGGCAAAGACATTAAAACAGTCGTCATAACTACACTCCGTATGTTCAGTAAGTTGAGACATGGACGATATAAAAAGAAATCTGACTTACAGAGTCGAAAATGATAATGTGTGAAATGAAAAATACACTGGATAGAGCTACGGGCAGGAGAAACACTGCAGAAGTAAATATTAACAAAGTCTAAAGCAATTCAGCAATAGGAACTCCCCAGAGCGTAAGCCCGAGGTAAAATGGGACCACAATAAAAATACAAATAAATAAACCAAAAGGAGGCAGGCAGACGGGAAAGAGCAACAAAGAAAAGAAGGAACCGATAAAGAACAGGACCTTGAGGGAAATTTATTTCAACAAATGCCTCTGTTAGAGAAGCGGATCTGAGATAAATGGCAGGTTCTACAATAAAAAGATAAATAAAGAAGAGAAAATTAACCCAAAGTAAGGAGCGTGTAGCAGAAATCAACGCCGTACAATGGAGACTGGCCAGGCTTTTCTGTAAAGGGTTGATGTGATTTTAGCCTTTGTGGGTCTCATATGGTCTCCGTTGCATATTCTTTTCCTTATTTTGTTTTTTGCCACCATTTAAAAATGTAAGGATCGTTTGCAAATACCAAGACCTTACAAAAGCAGGGGTGTAACGTGCTCCACAGATGGTGGAAAGGCAGGAAAACTGAGAAAAACCAGTGAAGTCCGAGCTGATTCTCTGAGATGAGTAAACAAGATAAACTGTGACAGAGGGGACCTCACTGTAGTCACACAGATATCAAAGAGACAATAAAGCGACACCGCAGACCTCGTCATGCCAGTAAACTTGGAAATGTTGATGAGCTGGGCAAATTCCTTGAACGGCACCGCCTGCTAAGCTCAGTCAGGAAGACAGAGAAATCGTGAAGAGACCTGGTGCTATTTCTTGAAGACATCAAATTTGTCGTTAAAAGCCCACCAGTGAGTTCTACCAAACTTAGAGAAAAAATTATATTAACTCTATACCAATTTTCCCAGAAAATTGAAGAGGGGAGATTATTTCCCAACTCACTCAGTGAAGCCGACGCTACTGTAGCACCAACATGTGGCAAAGACGTTACAAGAAAACCACAGACTGATATTCCTCATAACCACAGATACAAAATACCAGTAAAGCTTCAAAAACTAGAAAAGTTGTTTAGAACAATCAATATACAAATAGTAATACCTTATGACCAAGTAGAGTTTGTTCCAATAATGGAGGGTTGATTTTAGATTTAAAAAAGTCACTCACTGTATCAGCCATATTTACAAACTAAAAAAGAAAAAAATTAAGATTATATTAATAGATACAAAAAAGGTATTTGACAAGCACACAATATCCACTTGTGACAAACACTTCTCGGCAAGCTAGGAGGAGAAATTAACCTCCCCACCTGGACGAGGGGCCTGCAAACTCGTCCACGAGCGCCGTCCTCACTGGTGAAGGGCCGAGGCCGAAACAGACGCTGTGAGGGCTCCTGTTCCTGCCGCTGTAGCTCAGCGTCACACTGAAGGCGTGGCCAATGCAGTGAGTGGAAACAGAGAAATGAAAGACACCCAGACTGAAACGGAGGAAGAAACACTGTGTTTACTCAAACACTCCATGACTGTCCAGGTAGAACATCCTATGAAAACTACAAAAGGCTACTAGCAGTAGTAAGTGGATTTAGTCAAGTTGGAAACTATAAACACAACATACAAAATTAACTGTCTTTCTATATACTGTCATCAGCTGGAAATTAAAATTTTAAGAATACCGTTTATCATATCATTAAAAATATGAAATACTTAAAATAAATTTTACAAAAATGGGAAATACTCTTATACTGAAACCAAGAAACACTGCTGAGAGAAAATGAAGATGACTCAGAGGTAAAGGGAGAGAGACACTGTTTTTATGGTTAGAAAATCCAGTATTGTTAAAATGTCTGTTCTCTGCAAGCAGAGCTATAGATTTATTGCGATCCTAATGTGAATCCCAGCAGGACCCATTGATTGATTGATTGATTTCAGAAATTAAAAAAGTGATTCTAAAATGCAAGTGACCTAAAATATTTAAAACAACATTACAGAACCAGTATCACCTGATTCAAGACTAATGAGGCTGCAATAATGAAGAGTGTGACATTGGTATAGAGAAGAACAAACAGATCAATAGAACAGAAAAATCCAGAAGCAAACGCAAACAAGCGAACTATTGATCTTGATAAAGGAGCAAGCAGCTCGCTGGAGAACAGCCTTTTCAAGATACAGTGCTATAGCGACCAGAAATCTAGGTGCAAAAAAAAAAAGTGATCCTTACGTCGTGCCACATTCATGAATTCACACACGATTGATCATTGATCGTAGTCCTAAATGTGGAAGTTAAAACTAGTAATTTCTGGAAGCAAACAGAATAACTTACGACTTTGTATTTAAATATTATCTAGCTATTATCCCAAGAGCATTATGTATTAGTAAAATGAAAATTAAATAATATCAAGGTACCACTACACACCTATGAGAATGGCTAACGTTTAAAAAGTTGACCAAACTAAGTGTTGGCAACAGTGTAGGACACCTGGAACCCCGCTATATTGCTGGTGCAGGTGTAAACCATGACCACCAACTTGGAGAACAGTTTGGTGGTTGCTTAAAAGTGTCAACACATTACGATAGAATAAGGCCATTTTACTCCTAGGCATTTGCACAAGAGAGAGAAAAGAAGCCACACGACTACAAGAGACACATTTGGGGACGTCCACTGCAGCTGTGTGTCTGCCAGCTGAGACCTGTGCACAACGCGAACGCCCATCAACAGAGGAACGGAAATAAACTGTGGCCCGGCCGTGCAACGGACTACAACTCAGCCCTCTGAAGGAAGGAGCTGGTGATGTGCACTTGATCGTGGATGAGTCTCAAAATGATTACACGGGACGAAAGAGTCTAATCAATATATACAAGTCGTATGGCCCCATGCGCTCGTATGGAACATTGCAGAAAGTACGAAGTAGTCTACAGCACAGAAGCCAGTCACTGCTTGTTGGGCCTGAGTGGGGGGAGGGTGGGGGTGGCACCGTGGAGAAAGAAGGCGGAGGGGGAGATGAGGGAACTTGGCGGGGGGGGGGAGGGGAAGATAGATATGTTCTTTATCTTGAATGCAGTGATGGTTTATTTTTTATAAATTATGCCAAATTCAAGATGTTAAAAATGACATTTCTGCGAGACTTTTCTCTCCTCTCCTCCTTTGCTTGCCCTGGTCATGACTGTCATATATGGGAATCCATGAGGGATCAGTCAGATGAGTTTTTAAGTATGCAAAGGACCAAGGGCAATATTTTATTGTAAGATAATAATAATAATATTATCATCTGTCTAATGTAAATGTTGTGGGCACATAGTATGCTTAATAAACTGCCCCTTGTTTCTGTGGTCTTATAAAGTTGTGCATGAACTTAATTTTTCTTGATCTACTGTATTTTGCCTCTGTGTGGGACACTGTGCACCTTTCACCTCTGTTCTTGCCACAGCATGACGGACGCAGCAAATATTGGTCATGAGAACGTCCCATTGGAGGGGACAGGCTGCCCTGCCGAAGCTTCTCTGAAACGGACCCCTGACCACCTGATACCATGCCCTCCCTGCTGCTCGCGGCTGGCCCAATTTCCATGTCCAGTTCAGTGGCTAAAAGTGCAGCGGGAGCATTCAAACGTCTTCAGAGTGTCACGGAACCATGTGTGCGACTTGAAGCAGAGGAAGAACTAGCCAAAGGGACCTCAACATGATTTGGCAGGTCCAGCACAAGCTGCAGTGATTGACTTTGCTAGATGGTTCGCTTTCTGGTGAGATAAAAAGGAGTGGGAAAATGAAGGCAGCTTCCTGTCACCTTGGAGCTACCCTTGACATCCAATGACAAAGCCCGGTCCCAGGGAGCGCCCCCACTAACAGTGGAGTGCTCCAGGTAACAACACTGTGTGGGGCTGGACGCACAGGAAAGACAGAGGCAGTGGGAGGCCAAGCAGAGCAGGCAATGGCGTCCACGTGACTCGGAAGTGCACTGAGAACCCAGCTACCCCTGCTAAGCAAGCCTCGGGGATCTACGATGCGGGTAAGCCAGTCCACTTTCACCTGCACCTGCACCTGCACCTGCACCTGCACCAGAAAGGGCTCCCCTTCAAGACTTTTTCACCACTTATCTTTTGTTGAATGCTGAAGAGCTAATGAGTTCAGCCGGCTCTTAACCCAAATTGCCCTTTTGAAACAATGACCTTCTGATACACAGCAAAAAGCCTGGGCACGTGTGGATCCTGGCAGCATCTGATGCGTGAAAAACTCCACGTTCAGGAGGAGGCAGGTTTCCAGTCGCAGAGGGGACAGAACTTGTCAACCAGAAGAACGTGGACAAACAGATAAATGAGGCAGTAGGTCAAAAGCACAGTAGTCCCCTCCCTGCAAAAATTGCGAGTGCCTAATTGTTTCTTTTTGAGTGCCTAATTGTTTCTTTTTCGCCACTCCTCTAAGATTAGCACTTGCTCAGATGGAAACATCAAGGGAAGACACCGGGTGTTACCATTCTAGTGGTTAAAGGCTAGCCTCCTCACTTGCTAGGTTTGCTTTCTGGTCTTGATAGTATATACTATTTTTTCAAATTCAAATGGCACCAGAATTTAAACTTTAAGTAGGTAAGATAAATGGGTGGGGACAGTGTGCTGAATTTAAAACTGAAATGTTTTTCCCCCCTAGGGAATGAACAAAATTAAACTTGCTCCATAATTTGCTCTATTTCACTTTTATTATTTTTAATTCTATGTTGGGTTAGAAGTTTCTCATATGATAATGTCTGCTCTAAAGATTTCAAAACCCTTGCCTAAGTGGGTACTAGACCATCAGCACCATATTGCCATTTTGATAGTTTGGAATATTTTCCCAAAATGTTATTCTTCCCTTGCCATACTAAAAGTTACCCAACATTATTCTTCCTATTCCAGTAGGCTCCAAAAATATTTCTACAATCTGATTCAATCAGCTTGGTATTTCACGATATTGAAGGCTTAGAATTATTTGCAGATTTCAAGTTCTTTTGCCTACTTTTTCTTGAAAAATAAAAATTGACATTTATTTTAAAAAGCATTTCTGCCTATAAACTTTTAAGTACTACAAATTTGCATTTCTCTGTTCATAAAAGGACTTTGTTTATTTAGGTTTCGTACCTTAAGCCAACTCTGATTCCTGATAAAAATGCAGCTCACTAATTTTGAAATAGTTCCAGCATATCCTACCACAGAGCCCTAAAGTTCTTGAGTGGGTGCTGTTCAGTTCTAAATCTAGACTAGAACATCACCCACAGGGTCCTCTCTCCCCATTTCTCTCTACCTCGTAATGTGGAGCACGTTTCCATCAGAGTACTGATGAGCCTCGGAAGTCACCTTGCTCGTGTATCTGTGTATGTCCTGTCTGAATCATCCTCCCCACCCCACACCCCACACCCAGACAGAGACACAGACACTCACATGGAAGCTAAATTAAAGAGACTCATTGCCAGGTGGATAGAATATTCCTCAGTATATGTTGGCGAGTGACTGGATAAATTACCTACATTGAGCTGACAAAGATTTGATACCGTTCCACTATTTATTCTAGCTCTGTGACCTCACACACATTTTTACGTAAATTAGGATTCGGTGGGATTTTGAGAGCCCCAAACTGGTCAGTCAGTTCATTTTACAGAGCGAGAAATTAAGGCTTACGGATGTCCAATCACTTTGTCCAGAATCTTGATGTTGGGACCCCTCAACTACTAAGCCCACTATCGTCATACTAAGGGTCAGCTTGCTACTGAGTACGCCCGAGCGTTTTCTCTAAACAGAGCAAAACTATGAGTTCTCGCTTTTTCTTTTCTCTTTGCTGTGACTAAGCATACCTTTCTGAATTTAAAATCCATGGACGCAAATGAGCCTGCGCCCTGTCTTTCGGGCACTAAGGCAGGAAATCACAACCCGGGCACTGCCAGTCAGCTGAGGCGCTCCGTGGTTCCCTGGTTCCTCTGTGGTTCCCAGCGGTTCCCTGGCCAGGCAGGTCTCAGTACCATTATTATGCGGACCACAGGCCTTAGCGTCTTTGCAGCCCTGGGAAGCTCTACAGCACAGGCACGTGGCGTGTCTAATCAAGAGTTTGCCACCTCACCTCGCCACGGCGCCCTCTTCACCCGACCCCGGATCTTGCAGTGCACGTACCCCAGGACACGCACAGAACATACTGGTCTAACAATCTTTATAACCTGGTTTAAAAGTGTCTTACAAGTACTAGTCTCCAAAACATTCTCTAAACGGTTTAACTTCTAGTCCCCTACATCATACAGTGCTTATTTCCCCTATTCTTACCACTGAATTACGTTCGCACTGTTAGAATGCAGCTAAACAGAATGCGTATACATGGTGCCCAGCATTAGACAGGTGGGAAATTGATTTCTTTTCTCTTTGCTCCATTATTAAAAAAAAATACACCAATAAACAAGTGTGTTTTCCAATCGTGCAGATGATAGTCAATTTATGTTTTCATTATTTGATCTATGATGTTCATTTTTGGCTTTCTAGTTTGGTATATTTAAACAATTCCCTACTATTTGCATTAATTCAGTTTCCTTTGAAAATAAGTGTCATTGTCCTATGTACAATGTTTCTGCTCAAAGGAAGTCTAATGTTTAAAACAGGTTTGTCTGGGAAAAGTCCAGCCATTGTTAATATAACAACAATGGTTTGTGCGACATCAGTGTAACCTGGCAGCCAAGGAGAGTGGCCTGGAATGCACATGTGTGAACAATGACGACTTCACTGCACTAGTCAGTGGGGGCGGTAGATGCCACTGAGTGAGCATGTGTACTGTGTGGCCATCACATTAAAAATGACTGAGTAAGTAGAGCAATGAATCTGCATCGAATTTTGCATTAAGCTTGAACATTCCTCTGTGGGAACTATTCAGATGACTCAGAAGGCTGCAGCTCTGGACAACTGGTGATTGGCAGCTTCATCTCAACAGTGTGCTCACTCATGAGTCATGTCTCATGTAGAGTATTTTGGTGAAACATCAAATCACCCAGGTGATTCAGCCCCTCTACAGCCCAGATTTGGTGCCCTGTGACTTCTGGCTTTTCCCCAAACTAAAATCACCTTTGAAAGGGCAGAGATTTCAGAACATGGATGAGGTTCAGGAAAACACGACGGGGCAGCTGACAGCGACTGGGAGAACTGTGTGAGGTCCCAAGGTGCCTACTTTGAAGGGGACTGAGGTGTCATTGTCCTGTGTACAGTGTTTCTTGTATCTGTATCTTCAATAAGTATCTCTTTTTCATACTGCATGGCTGGATACCTTCTGGACAGACCCTTATGTAGTTATGTTCTGAAATTTCCTATAAAGCATCTACTTCTTAGATCCATACAAGTATTTTTTTCTTCTTTTTGAATCATAAAAATAGCACTGGGCAAGTTATTTGTTCTTAAAAAAAAAACGAAAAAAATGATACCATCACACTAAATTTGGGGAGAACATTAAATTCTCCCCAAACCAGAAACCTTTCCTAGTGGCCCAGGAACCAGAGAAAACCAGTGACCAGGACAGATCCTGGCAGGGCCCTTGCTGCTCTGCTATCTGACCCGCCTGCTCCCTGCTCACCACGGGCCAGCGCTCCCCCTGGACCTCCGCTGGCCACCGCGGCTGCAACTGTGTGTCTGCAGCTCTGAGTTTGCTGGGCGTGGGATGTGTTAATGGGGAAAAAAATCAGGAAAGGAAAATGAACTGACCTTTGAAAGACAACACAGACAAATGATGAGTTTTCAAATTAAATTTTTGACAGTTCTGAGATTTAGTGAAAATTGGAAAGTTAAAAAAAAAACAAAAAAGCAAGGTCCTAGCTTTTCAGAAGTGGCTTTCATCCTAAGTGCAGTATTCTCATCAGAACTTCGGCATCTGGGCCATTGCCTGTGACGCTGGCTGCCAACAGGACAATCCATCTTATTAACTGGGAGGAAATGCCCTTCACCACTGGGCACCTCGCAACTTGTAAACATCAGTCAAGTTCATGTGGCCACACTTTCACTTCACAGTTTGGCTTTGTACTTAGAACCGCTGGCTGGGGGTAGGGGCAGAGAGGGAGGGGGGCCCTCTATGGACTGAATAAGGTTCTCCCCAAATTTGTGTGTTTTAGCCCCAACCCCAAAGCGATGGTTTGGGGCTTTGGGGAGGTGACCGGAGTTAGGTGAAGTCACAAGAGCAGGGCCTTCCTGGGGGAAAAGAGTGGCTTTGTAAGAAGAGGGTGAGAGGGACAGGCACCCTTCTCTCTCTGCCATGTGAGGTCACAGCCTGGAAGAGGCGCCCTCACCAAGACCTGAGTCAGCTTAGACTTGGACTTGGATGGCCGACCCCCAGAACTCTGAGGTATAAATGTCTGTTGTTTTAGCCGCTGAGTCTGTAGCATTTGGCTGGAGCAGCCCAAGCAGATTCCTCCCACCAGACCGCTGGACAAGACAGAACTTTTGCTGCCTGTCCCTGCAATCACCTGCTCCTTGTTTGCCAAAAGCCATACTGATTTTGCGCAACGAAAGCACGGTGTGCATGGGTTTGATGTTCTGTTCAAATTAGGTTTAAATTTTTCCACTAAAGAAAATACGGGGGAAATTTATAGCACTAATATGTCAAGAGTCCTATTTGCTCATGTACTTTCAATCTCTGAGCAGCTGTAGCCTGGTACCAAATTGAACCTCCAGGGCATTAAACATCACATTCTAGGGAAAACGACTAAAGACCGAATAACAAATAGGGGCCAGATAGCCGACGCGGAAGCTACAATTCCGCTACAGTAACGTGGAAATCTCACAGAAGAATGATGGAACAGACGGACTGGGTCGCGCTCAGGTTTCCAACGATGAATAGCTCGCATTCTATACTGTGCATGATAACTTTAAAGAGGAAAAGATCCAAAGACATTTGCCAAGTCAGTCTCGCAGTGTTCCAAAGTGAAGCCCACAAGGATCTTCACTTATAAAATTATAGTCCAGTAGATAAATGATGTAGCCTCAAAAACATGCTGCTTCTTCTCTTTGTCAATTTGTAAGTTGACTACACAGATCTAACTTTAAATTTATTTATTTTAAATTTTTTCTTTTATTGATTCTAGAGAGAGGGAACGGGAGGGGAGAAGAGAGAAACATCAACTCGAGACAGAAAGATCAGCTGGTTGCCTCTCGTACGCGCCCCACCTGGGGACCAAACATGCGATTCAGGCATTTACCCTGACTGGGAATCAAACCCACGATCTTTTGGTTTGCAGGACGACACCCAAACGACTGAGCCACACTGCTCAGGGCCAGATCAAACTTAATTTATGAAAAAAATCAAATCATCTCAAACCTGTTTTCTTTGTTTTCTCCCTCTGCTACATGAAACGCATGCTTTAAAAGTTGTATGCTGTAAATTTAAGAATTTAGCTGTATGAAATATGCAAAATGCATTTCTATAGCTCAAAATATCATAATGCTTATTATAATTATAAACCTCACAATTGTTCCGACTGACGTGAAGCAGCTCGTTGTCAGTTGGAACCACACAAAGGCGGCCCATTTGCATGCTCTGCCCGCAACCACCCGCATCTGAGCCCTGCATGGGCCACTCGAAGCCCCCACTTGAAGTCCTTTCATGCTGCTTGAATCCCATCTGGTTTCTATGCTGAGGCCAGAATTCTGAGTCACCACTAACCCCCTTTTCTATGAAACACTTTATTTTTCTATATAAAGCCACCCTGTCTTCAAGGCAGTCTGTATTTTAATGTGCCTCCACTTAGTAGCTACTGGATATACCTGTTTGGACATTCTGTTTATTTTCCATATACAGTCATAGTGAACTTGACAGCGTGAGAAAAATGAAGATCAGATAGCGTCTTCATTTCTTTGTTACGCTCCAGGCTGTTCTTTTTTTAAGAAATAAGCGAAGGCGTCATCATTGTTCGCTGCTCTCCCATGAATTTTTTAAAAATCTTTTAAAAGACTATTTAAAATGCATACGTACTATGTGAGCATACATGAACATAATTATGCAATTAACTACTACGACATAGACATAAAAGTATAGTCTTGCTGGGGATGCCAAGGCCACAAGGCCCCGCCCACTTCCTGCCCAGCCAGCCAACAAACCGGTGTGTAAGTCAGGCAGACTCACACCCGGCCTGACACCACCCTGGATGGCACAGACAGACAGTCACAGGTGTGATCTGAGAATATAAGTAACTGGTGTTGTCGGTCTCCAAAAACAATTTCCTCTGTTCTCTTCAGCCGTTGACCTGTTAGTTGGACAATGTTTTTCAATCAAGTTTCTAGAGTTGCCGTTGGTTTCATAACACAGACACCTGTCTTTTCAAATTTCACGGTCATGTTCAAACAAAAGAAATCCCAAACCCTTCTGCCTTGTGACTGCACTTCACTCAGGAATAAGACGTCCCCAAATATTAAAAAGGCCTCTGCTTTGGCCAGTGGGAGGCCAGAAGAAAGGGGGTTTGAAGCATCAAAGGAAGCTCTCAAAATACTCTTTCAGGTGGAGGAAGCCCCACTCCCAGCCCCTTATCTCGAAAGCTCCCACTGGTTAGAGAGGGTCCTTTAGAGGATTACCCCTACCTGTAAGGAATTGGGCCCTCTCAGATGTGCTTTGAAATTTATATTAAAAACCGGCTGGGTGACAGGCATGCTTGGAAGATGCAAGGCGAGGGGCAGGAAGTGGGAGGAAGGGCTTAAGCTGCAGAAATGAGCTGAGTGCAGACGGGAAGCCGTTTGTGGCGGAAGGCACACGGGACTACGCCAGCGGACACCAGCCGGCAGAACACGGCCTCCGGCCCTCTCTCTCCACTGCGCAGCCCTGCAGGCGAGGTGACCGCAGCCCCAAGGTGCTTCCTGAGAATGTAAATCTCTTCTTCGCCAGTAGGTGCAACAGGGTTTTCTAACAACTGTCCAGTCCCCCAGCTATACATTTCTGCACATTTTCTTTTTAATTGTCATGGTTCTTTTTATTTTTGTTCACTTTGATTTATAATAAAATAAATGTAGACTCATGTAACAAAAAAAAACAAACAACAGCGAAGTGTGTGAGGGAAAACGCCAAGTCCCCTTTCGCCACCACGTGATTCCACATGACGGCTGATAAAGCACATGGTGTGCACCTTCCAGACCTTTCTGCATGTTTTGACGTGGTTGTCTTTTTCTCAAGATGATGTATTGTATTCACTCACTAGCATCCGACACACATTGCTCGGTGTCGGTACACGGAGCCTCCCCACTTTGTAAACATCTAGATAGCATTTTACAGTGTGCCTTCAATAATTTTACCACTCCTGTACTACTGATGGATGTTATATTCCTCTCCCTCATTTTTCACTGTCCCAGAATAAAATGCTACATTTAAACTTCAAACTCTTTACTGCAGCCTATGGATTCTGGGCACTTTGGAGTCTTCCCTCCTCTGACACCTGCTCCACGACTCTGTTCTGGGCGCCTTGCTGCTGCTCCTGGGCTGCACCGGCCCGGCGCCCCCATGTGCAGGGCCCGCGGGCAGGTCTCGGTGAGGGGGCTCTTGTGCTTTCTCAGCTCGCAGCTCATATGCCATGTCCCTGGTGTGGTCTGCCAAGCACTCCTGATCTCAACAATCTAACTTACCCTTAGTCAGTTGCTATTCCACCTGGTTGTTTTATTTTCCTCCGAGTACTCATCACTCTCCAGAACGATCCTGTTCTTGTATTTGTTTACATGCTTACTGTCTCCCCTTGCTGTGAATAAAGTCTTTTCCTGGTGCTCTCCAGGGCACGCTGTACGACAAGGTGGCCACCGCATAACGGAGTCTCGGTAAGTGTCCGATACAAACGTGGGTCATGGGCATATCCTTCAACCTCAGTCAGTGCACATTCACACACGCATTTCCCACAGGAGAGGCGCCGAGGAGCAAAATCGCTGTCTGAAGATGTGTACACAGGAAATTTTCATGGGTACTTCCCAAGTGCACTCCAAAAAAGGAAAGAAGCTTTAATGGCAATTCACATTCCCTCCAACACCACATGAGTGGCTGGCCCTTTCTGCTAAAGACAATGTCAATGGTTTCATGTCAGTCCAACAGATTACAGAAAAGATCTCACTTTTATAAATTAAAATTACCCTCAAGAATATTTTTATATGTTTATTGCATTTGTGTTTCATCTACAAATCTATCATTGCTGAAAATCTTTCTATTCTTTCTTCTTTGAGGATCATAAAAAATATCTTCTTTGTTTTCTTCCTTTATTGTACAAGCTTGGAGGGTTTTTGGTTGATTTGTTTAGGTCTTAGATTGATCTGGAATTATTTTTGTATGGTGTAGGATAAACACTATTATTCTTTAAAAATGTACGGGCCCCTTTTTCTTACTTGAAAATGCTCAAGGTAGACATTTTACAAAATTCCAGAAAAGCCTAGGTAAAAAATAAAAATCACCCAGACAGAATCATTGTTACACAGGTGATTTCTTTCCAGTTTCTCCTATAAATGCATGCCTATAGAAATGTTCATTCACTCACACAGCATATTCTCCTTCATATATTATTTTACTAACTTATGCTATAAGCATTGTCTTTTGTCAATAAGTCTGCAACTATGATTTTTAATAATGGTGTAATATTTTAAAGTAAAGGTATATCCTAATGTATGAACATGATTCTACAGTTCCTATTATTCAACAGTTAATTTCGGTTTCTAATATTCAATGAAATAAACCCACTGAAGAAAACCCTTGCTCACGAAATCTCCGGGGCCACCTCTGACTACAGCCCAGAACAGACTCCTCAGCGTGGGCTCACTGAGAAAAGCCGTGCCAATTACTTCGCGGCTCTCCCCGAGCTTTCCGAGACAGACTATATATAGAGTGTGTTACTCACTTGGGCCACCAGGGACCAGGCAGGTCCTAGCGGGAGAGAAGGAGCTACACTCACCATTTCTGTAAGAGTAGACTGGATGTAAGAATCCTGTTCTAAAAGTGCTGAAATCAGAAGATGGAAAGAGAGAGGGACAGAGGGAGGAAGGTAAGTGAGGTCTGACTACCCTGTAACTGTAGGAAGAGTCACTGACTTGAGGCTGGGGGACACCCAAGGGAGGCCACAGCTGTGTCAGAAGTTCCCAGGGCACTGAGCATGTGTGGCCACACACTGGTTCCGGGACTGCCAGGACAGGCTTCCTGACCCAGGACTTACCATCTAGTCATGGAGAGGAGTGGAAAGGGCCCACAGATGCTTCAGAGGCAGGAGGGAGGGAAGAGAGGGAAGGGAGAGAAGGGAGGAGCAGAGACGGGAGCAGAGAGAAAATTACAGCCCTCTTGGGTGAGGTGACAGGAGATGGGTGGGGAAGAAAAGTGGAGAGTATAATTAGCCAACTGCCAAGCCACGCATGCCAGAGCAACCCACGGGGGCTCAAGGAGACATGTGTGGCGGGTCTGAGGGAGGGGCCTGGCTGGCACACCTGGGAGCACAGGTATGTACTCAGGAAGAAGTACAGGAAGGGCAACCTGGATTCCCTAGGCTCGCAGAATACTCTTCTAGAGCCATAAAGACAGGTAAGGATGGACAGAGCCTGCATGAGGAAGAGAAGCCAGAGTGCCTCGCGATACCGCAGACCTCGACTTCTCCTGGAAAACCAGCCACTTCCATGTCAACTGCGACTGGACTTAGAATTGTGGTTACTTTGTAAGACACAGCTGCCCGTGACGACCTTGAAGGCCAGAGCTCCTTTATTTTACATTCTTCTCTGTGACTCTCACAGGACTGTCACAACAGAAGTACAGAACCCTCCACCTTCTGCTCCTGACCAGGTGAGCAGGGACGGGGAAGCTTACGTAAGTGCGAGCTGATGTCTAGCTGACATGACATAACATGGAAAAGAGAAAGTCAAAGGACGGGCAAAAGTACTTCCCCTTAACACAGACAACCGGGAGCTGCTGGCTTGTCACCCACTCCTAACTCCTCAGTGGGAACCAAACTCATTCTCCCGTGAAAGCAGTTTGTGAAGCCAACACCCGGATGATGACGTTTCTCGCCAATACTCAGCACCAACCCTGTTCCTCATTCAGGCCACTGACTGGCCCAGTTCTATCTGTCACCAGCACAGCGACGGCGAGACTAAGAAGAAAATGTCCATACGAGTTTCCTCTCCAGCAACTGCGCCAGTATTGTCTGGACACCTTGTCACTGTGTTTACGCCAAGAGGAGACCGGGGAAGATGGTTTCAGACACAGACAAGCCGTGGGGCTGCCCCTAGGATAGAAAGTTCTGGTTACATGAGGTACCATCCTGCCCCAGCAAAGTCTCTGGATGACTAAAAGCTATCAGAGCCACAACTTTACCCTTAAACATCAGGTGTGGCTCTCACACTACCCACAGCCTTCTTAAAATATTTGGATCATTAGCCAATTGGTGTAGACAATAAAATTGTACACATTCCACAAAAATACTAACCATTTCTATAATTTAGCATCTGTTAAAGTCAATTGAATTAAGGGTCTTATTTATTCAGAGACAAAACAGCAAATACACTTGTTTCAAACTAAAACTCACAGTCTCTCAGGGACAAGAAGTAAAGGTGTTTCAGGGCAGAGATCACTGGCGAACGTCACTGTCCAAGAACTGAGGAACCGACCATGCTGCGGGGACAGGGGTAGGACACTCAGGTAAAGCCTCCCCATCTCCACAGTAGCTGGAAGATGTCCCTCTTTTCCTGGAGAGCTGGCCCATATTCTGCATAGAGAGCCCAGAGGGCGGCAGGGCTTGAGGCCCTGAGGTGACCTACTTGGTGGTGCCCTTCCTCAGGACACGGTGTTATGTGAGACATTAAGTGTCCTCCTCACTTAGGGGATTTTAAAGTGAAATCTTCCTAACTGGGCAACCTTGGACTTGACATTCCTGAAGAGTAAACACATCTGCAGCTTTTCTGTCATCAAATGACTATCTACCCTTTGGGGGTTTTAACTCTTGAAATATATGTATTTTTTGTACTAAGAAGGCTTTTTTCCCCCTCCATATAAAAAAGCTTAACATCTAATTTCACTGGAATTAGACCAGGTTGTCTTTATTTTTTCCTTTCTGACATGATCTTCAACTTCAGACTGGGTCTCTTGTTCTCATGCCTGCTTTTTATTTGTTCGATTGTTTGTTTGTTTCTTCTGCTGTCAGTCATGATCCTCTGTGACCAGGTGAGCTCACCTGGCAAGTCTTTTGGATGCTGCCTTTCCAAGAGATGTATCTTACTAACCTTTTCAATTCCAGAGTTTTCTTGCCTTAACATAGTGAATGAAAAAAAACTGGCACAGTATTTTAATATAAATATAACTAAAGGTAAATGGTAAGAATACAGGATTAAGAAAATAAAGGGATTTTTAAAATATCCACATTTGTTTCATTATTTACTTGACATCAAGGAGACAATTTCACTTCCCTAAACTACATTTCATCGCAAAACAGAAGATACCAAATGGTCCTATTTATTCCATTAAAGATAACATAATGGTTACTGTAATTTTTTTGGTGGGGGGAGAGAGGGTGGTAAGTAAATTTTTTTAAATTTATTTCTTGGAAAAATGAAGCATATAAAAGGGAAGCTGGTGTCAAAACCAAAGTGAAATTTACTTTTATTTATTCTGTCCAGTACCACTGTATCTAACCCATCCAACATGGTATAGACAAATACAATTACAGCAGCTGAGTGAGTCACCAGCATTTCTAGAATAGATGGTCCACATTTTGGCACACCAGTGGTAGCTACTTGGGATATTAATAGTTCACAAAGAGCCCGATAGGACTTCTTGTCTCTGGAAAAACTGCTTAGTGAATGACACTAAAATCTGACTGCCTGGCCCTTGGGTGATATGGAGCACACGATACAGAGCATGGGGCACAGCCACTGCCCACCGATGGACCTGAGGGGCCGCTCTGCACATGGGCTGCTCCTCGGACAGCGTGTGCCCGGGGCCTGGCCGTGACTGATCATCAGACATCACAGATGGCCACGCGGGTGGGGGGAGTACTGTCCTGCCCAGGGCAGAGCAAGAATTTGGTGTGCTTTCAACCCATTTGTTCGACATTTGTTCCTCGGAGAGGCAGAGCACTTCCTGGGGACAGCTCAGAGAAGAGGTGACACCGCTGAGCGTTCAGCTCTGTGCCCGAGCCCAAGTGCTGCTCATTCACAAGCCAGCGCCCATTGGCAGTGGGAACCACGCCATTCAGAAAGCAGGTTGGTGACGAGGCACTGTTAATCACGCATGTCCCTCAGAGAGCTCACCCCACGCAGCGCTGTGAATTCTGACTGCGAACCCACAGGACTCTTCCAAGAGGATCTGTCAGGCCTGGATGCTGGAGCAGAATCCTGGGGTTTGAATGCCGGCTCCCTCACTTACTAATGGTGTGACCACCAGGACAAGTTGCTTAGCTTCTCTGGCCTCCGTCTCCTCGTGTATGAAAATGAGAGTAATAATATGACCCGCCTTCAGAGGCTGCTACGAGGACCTAATAAATTAATACAATTAAAGGGTTATGTGGCATAGGGTAAGCATTCAGTAAGACTCAGCTATTATTATTTGGAGTGTCCATTCTCCAGGGGCACTTCGCAGGTTGCCCAACTGGCATTTTCTTTCTGCCCGTGATCTCTGTTTCCAGTTCCGCGCTGCCAACAGGTGGGGGCATTGAGCTTCCGCTTGTCTGTACAGTTTCTCCGCTCCCCTTCTCACAGGGCCTTCCGCCTGCTCCAAGAGGACGGCTCCACAGGCTCCCAAAACTCCCCATTTTAGAACAGCCAGCTTGCCAGCAGGGTGATGAGAGAGCGCGCGGTGAACACCTGGGGGCCACTTAGCTCCGGCGCTTTCTATCTTCCTTTCTTTCTTCCTTCTTTTGTTTCTTTTATTTTCCTTCCTTCCTTCCTCCCTTCCTTCCTTCCTAGAAACTGTGTATTTCCTGTCAGCCTTACTTGCATCCTGTTTAAGCGTTTGTGGAAGAACAGCTCGGACCACTCTATGGTTGCTCTTACCTGCCAGGTGGCCCGTCGTCAGTGCGCGTGGAATGCTCAGGGCTTCCTGTGAAACTGCAGGGCAGGCACCAGGCACCTGCCCCTTCAGTCCCTCCATGCTGAGGTGCCTCCTGGGTCTCAGCCTTTTCAACAGAGGCCTGCACTTCCTTCTCAGCCCCTTTGGGGTCTCTGTAGAAGTAGAGATCAGGCAGGACCTCCATGGGCACTCCCAGGAGATGGTGCCACACACATATAGCACAGCCCCGGTGCATCCACATCAGACCCACTGAGCAAGCCCCTGGTGGTTAGCAGGGATGGCGATGTCCACATGGTACAGAGGACAGTCCATGTGACTCAGCTGTGGGAGGCAGGGTGGTAGAGGTCCTCTCGGTCAACCCTGGGGTGCCACCAGCGGGAGTCCTGGCTCCCAGAAGGCTGCCCGGATCTGGTTGGTGCAGGTTCCAGGAGTGAAGGGCAAACAGCGCCACTCACTGGCCGGGGCTCCTGGACACTACGGCCCTGACATCTGCGGGGTTTTCAGGGGCAATGCCCGCACGGGCTTTCAGCAGAGCCTTCTCCCAGCTCCACTTCTGCTTGGTTGTGCGGGCCATCCCTCTTCCTGCGGCAGATGTCCTGCTCCAACTCAAAGTCAAGGTTGGTGGCACCTGAGCAGGTTCCTGCTGCACTTTCAGGCAGGGGTCTTTTCGGGGTGCTGATAAAGCTCCCCAAGAACCCTCGGTGCTGTCACATACCTTTTCCCTGCCCCTGGGAGCTGGGAAAATGCTGGAAGGGACCCCAGTGTCTGGCTGCCTGCCTGAAAGACAGGCTGGCTTCTTTCATTTGCTTTCTACTGTTTTGTCCTTCAGTCTATTGACCCAGCACGTCTGTGAGAGAAAACTAGGGTGACAGACTTCACATCTTGTAGTGGCCATTGAAAATCTTTGGCTAAAGATTTGGCCGAAACCAGTGCCAAGTCGCTGTGATGCTAGGAGCAGTTCATTATTTCTTAATTGCCCATTTGCATGCAAGTCTCGAGGCCAGAGACATCGGTAAACATCCCAGAAATCCGCCCGCGGACTCTGAGGTGCTCTCATTTATGGGGTGCCCGCTGTGTCCCCTTCACTGAGCTGAATCTACTCCACATACGTCACACATTCAGTCTTCACAACTCTGTAACATAGATATTACCTCCATTTTTTTAAGAATGAAAATCGTGGCCAAAGAGGTTTAAGATGGAGAATTTGAAATCTGGTCTAGCTGACAATGAAACCCATGACTTTTGTTCTTCTGTGACACTGTTTTAAAAAGCCATTTAGAAAGAAGCAAAAAACCATGAGCTGAAAAACTATTATGCTTTTTTAAAGATGTTATTTGTTGTTTGGAGAGAGGGGAAGGGAGGGGGAAAGGGAGAGAAACATCGATGTGCAGGAGATACATCAATTGGTTGCCTCTTGCACGCTCCCTATTGGGCACCTAGCTCACAACCCAGGCATGTGCCCTGACTGGGAATCGAACCACTGACCTTTCAGTTCACAGGCCAGCACTCAATCCACTGAGCCACAGCAGTCAGGGCATGAGAATGTTAAACTAATTATTTCCTAGATGTGTTCATTTTGTTTATTGAGCTGCTCACTACTGAAAGAGTACGCAAGTGTTTGAACATAAATCACACACCTTTATCAGAAGTATTTTTTCTGAGGTCAATCCCTTATCCAGAACTAGGCATAATTAATAACAGATCTCTGAGGGACCAAAACCATCAGGAGAAAGTACATTTACCTAGTGATTGTTAATGAGACTGGAATAACTTGAACAGCA
This sequence comes from Macrotus californicus, assembly GCA_007922815.1. NCBI lineage: Eukaryota > Metazoa > Chordata > Mammalia > Chiroptera > Phyllostomidae > Macrotus > Macrotus californicus. The sequence goes on from VMDR010002548.1 coordinate 36,367, forward strand.
TGTTTTGAAATCACAGTTTACAGGAGCAGGGCAAAACTGGGTTTACAATGATGAGAATACAAAACACAGAATTTACTCTGGCATTGTTATTCATTAATTATTGTCTTATTCTACCTACAAACAACTGTAAACCTACTTCTGCCCACCTCTGTACCTTGAAAAATAACAGCTCCAATGGCTAGACCACATTGCAGTACGGGTCATAACAACTCCTTCCACTGAGATCTCATTTCATTTATTTATTTATGTATTTTTAGAGAGGGGAGGGGAGGGAGAAAGGGAGAGAAAGAAACATCAATGTGTGGTTGCCAAATCCGCCTACTGGTAGGCTCGTCAGGCTTTCTGAATTTGTAAGGAACACAGGGGATACTTCCAAGTTCTAGAGAAATAGGGACAATTGGATGGTCACTAAGAAAGAGTAGGGACTCCAGAAAACTGGCTCCTGGTGGGACATACAACAGCAACTTGTGGTTCCCCTGCAGGAAGCAGATACTCTTTGCTCTGCACTGAAAGCCCTGATGTGGGCCATTCCCAGCATCTGCCTCTTCAGTGTCTCTAGGTGCAGATGACATTTTTTCTGAGTCCAGTTTGCACTCTCAAAGAGGGAGAGTCCACGTGGTCCAGTTAGTTGTATTGGCAGAGTTCTTGCACCAGCACGGATGACAGGCCAGACGGGCAGTTGGCTCTGTGAGCCCATGTTCACAGGCAAGGAAAAGATGATGCGGCAAATTACTCACAGGACTCATCAGGGAAGGAGCTGCCAGCATTGTGACAGGCATGGCAAAGGCTCAGAAGTCTATTCGAACATCAACACTGATGGACCACCAGGGGTGTCCGACCTTTTGGCATCTCTGGGCCTCATTGGAAGAAGAGCTGTACTGGGCTGCACATTAAGTATGTCATGACAGGTAATCACACACACAAAAAATTTCATAATGTTTTAAGTAAATTTACGATTTTGTGTTGGGCCACATTCATAGCCATCCTGGGCTGCATGCGGCCCGTGGGCCACAGGTTGGACACTCCCGGTAGACAGAGTAGTGTTAGGGAGGTTGGGAGGATAGGGAAGAGTTTATCTGCTAGAACTCTCCTGTTGGAGTGGGCCTTCAGAGTTCCACGGGTATTGGTTATTAATATCCCAAACTCTAAATGCTAGAGCTGGTGTGCAATTTCAAGGTAAGGCTGGTTAGGTGGTTCCTGGGCAAGAAGAGGAAGTGGGTTCATTGGAAAGGAAGCATCGCGTATTTGAAAAACTCTTGGTAAAACAAAAAACTCCTACTCTGTCCCGGGCAAAGAATAGTAATCATCCACTCCTCTCTGCGTGAAATTCATTCTTCACTTCATTAGCACACACGTGGACTATTTTCCACGCCATAAAGTCAAACTCTATTTACAAATGTAAGCTAAGAGAAAGTAATAGATGATCTATCTACAGGGTTTTTCTATTCTTCCTTTTTACTTGTAAACTACTAAGAGCACAGGAGAAGAGACAGAAATTGGAAGGGAAAAAAGGAAAGTGCTGAAATAAACCCTCAGTCTATTTTTGAGTGAAACAGCCCCTTTTGGTTGCCAGGGCACCTTTCTCTGCCTCTCAGCTCCCTGGGCCCCGGATTATCAGTCTCGCCCAAGAACACTGGGGGAGGCAGCAACACGGTTACTGAAGAGGAAACTGCATTCAACTTAGGGGCAACTACTGAACATGCGGTGCACTGTATGGTCAACGAGGTGGCCCCTCAGGGCCTGAAAACATACGGGCCACAGATGTTTATCTGCGACGAGAGCCATTTCCCATTCCTATTAACCCAGTTTATTTTAAGACATGATTATTCAAGTTTTTGTCTGCTATAATTAACCTTGTATTTTCAGGAGAATAAGACGGGTGAGGCTGGTGATCAAGTCCCCGCACACCATTGTAGTCGAATGGTCTTAGTTCTACTGGCAGTCTCAAGAACTGTTCAAAGAGCTTGGACTTGATCACAAGAACAAACAACATCTTGAGTGAAAGGGCTGCTTAATGTGAAACTGTAGGTACTTAAGAAACTTAGACCTTCCCTGTCCTGCACCAATATGAGTTTCCATTGGTCCTGGACTCGCTCTGGGACAGTCCTTAGAAATGTCCACAAACAAGACCTGGGAGGACGCTCCATACTCAGCTCTCTCTGCAGGGCCACCGGCAACTGACCCCAGGAGACACTGCTCCTTTAATGGAAGCCCAGGAGGAAGCAGATGTGAGGACCCATATTCCCAGTCCCTGGGAAGAACAGACAGGGCATTTATTTAAGTGACCTAAATAAATCCCAGCTCTTTGTTCCCTAATCTCCCATTTCCTCCTTGCAGCTTTTAGACCAAGGAGATATCTTCCTTACATTTTTCTCTGAGGCCTCTGGGCTATATTTGGCCTTAAGTTTTGCTTGACCACATGGTATATAAACACTTCTGAATTGAACGGCATTGTAAGAGCGAGCTCTGAATTTAGGAGGCACCATGCTGTCCAAAGGTCTCCTCACTGCAGGGGCCATACAATGCCATTCCTCAGGGGGTACCTGTTGACTCAGGCAGGGACCCTCAGTGTACCATTCACTTGTATCCCACTGTCTTGCCAACTTCACTTATTGGGTTGAGCAGTTTTTGGTGGAGTCTATAGGGTTTTCTCCATACACTGTCATGTCACCTGCAAACAGTGACAGGTTTACTTCCTCCTTTCCAGTTTGGATGCCTTTTATTTCTTTGTCTTGTCTGATCGCAATGGCTAGGACTTCCAATACGATGTGGAATGGAAGTGGTGAAAGTGGACACCCTTGTCTTGTTCCTGATCTTAGTGGGAAAGCTTGTAGTGTTTGCCCCTTGGCTATGATGTTGGCTGTAGGTCTCTCATATAGAAACTTTACTATGTTCAGGTGTGCTCCCTCTGCTCTCACCTTGCTGAGAGTTATCCTAAATAGGTGCTGTACCTTATCAAATACTTTTTCTACATCTATTGATATGATCATGTGATTTTTGTTTTGTTTATGTGATGTATTACGTTTATTGATTTACAAATATTGTACCATCCTTGCACCTTGGGATGAATCCCACTGGATCATGGTGTATGATTTTTTTAATGTATTGCTGGATGAGGTTTGTCAATATTTTGTTGAGGATTTTATCATCTGTGTTCATGCTGCTGGCCTCATATGATGATGCTGGTCTCATAAAAAGAGTCTAGTAGTGCTCTCTCTTCTTGGATTTTTTCAGAATAGTTTGAGAAGGATAGGGGTTATTTCTTCCTTAACTATTTTGTAAAATTCTCCTGTGAAACTATCCATCCAGTCCAGGGCTTTTGTGTGCTGGAAGTTTTTTGACTACTGCTTCAATTTCACTAGCTGTTATTGGTCTGTTCAGGCTTTCTGCTTGGACATACAGCAGGCCCATAGACAAATGAATGGATGCCCAGCATCACTAACCATCAGACAGACGCATATTAAAACCTCAGTGAGATACCACTTCACACTAGTCAGAATGACCATCATTAACAAATCAACAAACAAGTGCTGGTGAGGTTGTGGAGAAAAGGGAACCCTAGTACATGGCTAGTGAGAATGCAGACTGGTGCAGCCACTGTGGAAAACAGTATGGAATTTCCTCAGAAAAATAAAAATGGAACTGCCTTTGACCTGGTAATTCTACTGCTGGGATTAAACCCTAAGAATCCTGAAACACCAATCCAAAAGAACCTATGCACCCCAATGTTCATAGCAGCACAATTTACAATAGCCAAGTGCTGGAAGCAACCCAAGTGCCCATCAGTCAATGAGTGGATCAAAAACCTGTGGTACATTTACACAATGGAAGACTATGCAGCAGAAAGAAGGAGCTCCTACCCTTCATGACAGCATGGATGGAACTGGAGGTTATTATGCTAAGTGAAATAAACCAGGTGGTAAAAGACAAATATCACATTATCTCACCTATAAGTGGAACCTGATCAACAAAATAAACAAATAAGCAAAATAGAACCAGAGATGTGGAAATAAAGAACAAACTGACAGTGATGAGAGTGGAAGAGTCAGACAATGGGGGGACAAGGGGACGGGTGAAGTCAAGGAACATGTATAAGGGACTTATGGACAAAGACAACAGGGTGTGGGGACTGAATGTGGGAGGGGGTGGGTAGGGCAGGGGAGAGCAACGGGGGAAATGGGGACAACAGTAATTGAACAATAATTTAAAAACAAAGGGCGAGGACTGTGAACTGGAAGTTCACGTGTGCTGGGCAGCCCCTTCCCTGCTAGCTGCGCGCTTTAAGGAGGTGACGAGGGGGCAGGACAGTTGTGTGGTTTCTCTTCCTCCCCCCTCAAGGCTAAATAAATGCCAATTCAGCCACCTCACCTACTTCCAGTCCCTCAATAAATCTCCCACTCAGGGTCAGGCTAACTGCTTTAACTCTCCCCTGCTCCAGGAGTAGGACCCCCACCCCAGCCCTCAGCCTGTCCTGCAGGCTGCCCACACCTGGCCTGTGAAGCTGAACCCCCCTCCCCCCCAGAGCTCTGCCAACTGGCTCTCTGGGAGAGTCACACATCAGCTCCCATTGTAACTGTCACGGAGCATGGAATGAGTAGATCGTGGATTTTAACCCACTTTAAAAAACATGCTTATATGAAGCATTCGGATTCCAAACAGCAGCCTTAACATATCTGCTTTTATTTCAGAAACACCTCTATGATGGCCAGACCTTCGGAGCAGTGTGCTGGGCAGAGGAGACTAATTCTGAGGAGAGCCTGGCACTGCAGTCCAAGGGAGACAAGGTCTGGGAGCTTTAAACAGACAGCCTTCGGGGCTCATTTGTGCACACAGCTGTCAAAACAATTCAATATCCAGAGATAAATAGAGTATGAGATATCCACTGTCTACCGCACGGCAAGGCAATGTCTCTGTAAATTGTGCTGAAGTACTATGCATTTTATCAGGTGCACTCGATTTTAATGTTTCATGTAATAGAATATGTAATTTGGCATTTTGTGTAGTAAATAGTGCAGTAAATGCTCATGTGGCTTATTGGGGAACGTAAACTCAGAATAAAGTATAATGATAATATAATAATATGACATGTCACCAGTTTACAGAAGAAATTTCTCTAAGGAGAGCAGAATTCTGAATACAAGAATGCTGGCATTATCTTAGAGAAAAGCAAATATTCATTTTCATTCAGGAAAGGAAAGGTATACCCCTGAAACAAGTTTAAAACAAGGGTAAGCAAAATCACTCTCAGGGACAGAGTGTTTGTCCCTTGTCTTCTTCTAGGTCAGCCCCCACAGCCCACAGCCACCACCACCCCACACATCTCACTCAGACACACCCCGGGTGGCCTGTCCACGCTTCCCCACCTGCCCTTTGCCACCCACATCTCATTTCTCCACCCCCCCCCCCTTGCAGTCTCCTCTCCCTTCCGCCACACCTGCCAGTCACGGGCCTGTGTCCAGCCACTAAACCCGCCCTGAGACGCTTCTCCACTTGCACGGGATGTCTAGGTCCTTGTCATCGCCTCTTCTCCAGGGACCAGGATACCTCCCAACCTGTCTCCCACCTCCCCTCTCTCCTTCCATTTCAGTCTGTGCTTCCAAGCTCCTCTGTGACCCCAGGGCCAGGGGGCCCTTGTGGAGCAGGACCATATGCTCACCAACAGGCCTGCACCCCTGCTGAGCGAGCACCGCTAACCATGGTGCGGAAAGCACTTCGCAACAGGTGCCTGTGCTGTCTTCTGTTCTCTAGTTGAGCTTATGATCCTGCCAGTGAGAACACTTGGGAAAACCAGTTTGTTTTGCACAGAAACATGGGGGAGGCAGGAGCAGTATCTTCGGAGTTAAACACTCCCGACACCCTCACAAGCCCTGCCTCGTCACTCGCTGAACACGAACTTGAGAAGCGCACTTCTCTGTGCTCAGTCCTCTCGACTGTGAAACGAGGACAGTGCAGTCTACCTGGCAGCATCGTTCCCAATGGTCATAAGGAAACACCGTCACCCTCTGTGAGTGGGAGGTACTGTAACGCATACAGTTACCACGCAGGGAAGGGAGTGTCCAGGAGTCCACATCGCCAGGGGTGAGGGCACCCTCCCCAGCCCTTCTTTTTTCTCACCTCATTTTTTTATTCTTTTTTAAAATTAATTATTTTATTGTTTTTCAATTACCGCTGTCTGCATTTTCCGATCTCTTTCTTCAAGGAAAGGCAGGGGAGCGGCCGCCTCTCATCCCACGTCCGCGTGTGCTCCCTGCGTCGCCCTCCCCTGCTGACTCCCCGCCTGCTGGCCCCGGCCTTCCCGAGCCTGGCCGCTTCTGTCCTACCCCGTCCCCCACCCCGTGTTTTCCGACATGCCTCTTGCTCCCCCTGCCCCTGCCCTTATAGGAGGCCACAACGAAAAGCAAGTACTCTCCTTTTCGATATTTCTGTAACTGTTGTTGCCCTCCTCCCTCTCAGTAGCTAAAAATTTGTCTCAATTTCTTCTATGTCCTAATTTTCCCCTACTTAATTTCCATTTTTGAGATTAACTGGCAGCTGCCCTTTCCCATATACCTTTGAGTCTCCTCGTGATGCTTCCAGTAAGCGATTCTCTGCCACCTCCAAAGTGAGTTTGCCTGTGACACAGCCACACCCACTTACACACCCATCACAGTTACAGTGGCTGAGAGCCCCCCCTGCGAGCAGGGGGGGTTTCCACGCACCACGCTTCTATTACACATACGCTGCCCCGAAATGTCGCAAACGCAGCACTGGTCTCAGCAGAGAGGCTGGCTCTGCGCGTGCCCCCTCCCGCCGCACAGGCCCCGGTCACAAATGACGTGCCCTCCCCGCTAAGCACCCTGTTCGGACTCCTTCACCTTTGCAGTCAGCGGAGCTGAGCGCCAGCAACGGCGGGGCGGGGCGGGGCGGGGCGGGGTGGTGCCGCGGGCCGACGGGAAGTGCCACTTCCACTGAGACACTCTTAGGCTTCACGTGGAAACCCAGGTTATGGCTCACCCGAGCGAGGAAAACCATGTTCCAGAGCAGAACTTTTTCAGTTTCGCTCATGACACGGCAGAAACAGAAGACGCGCCAGGAAACACGCTCGGGGACCTCCTGGGACTGCATGCCAGGCTTGGGGTCTGCCTGGTCAGCGAGCCCCACGTGTCTGCTTTCTGGAAAAGCAGCAACATTTAAAAAATGTTAACTGAATTTGATTTTTAGAACTAAAACTGAATTTTTATTTTATCCTATCATTGGTAATGCTTCCTCACGTTAGAGTTATAAATAAGCCCAGTGAAAAAAAATCCTTAAATTCGGGCAAACCAATACCAACCTCACTCAGGACTGCTGCTAACTGGGGGTAGAAGTGCAATTACACACATGCACTGAAATATTCGATAATAATAAAAACTTGGGAAAATACAGCAATACCCGTAAATACAGGGTCTGGCACAAATAGTGTCCCTTTTTTATTACAAAATCATAAGCATGTCATTCTGTAACATAACAGTATCACCCTCAAGCATACCATATGTCATTTTAGGTGAAATGTTCAAATTAAAACTATAAATTATTACACCCATATTATTACCCTTCCCACCACACTCAAGCAGGCTTTCCTTCTGCTGGACCACGTATTTGTTACATGCCACATTTCTTTTTGTATTTTTATTTTTATTTGTTCATTTTAGAGAGATAGAGGCAGGGAGAGAGCAAAAGAGGAAGAGAGAGACACCAACTTGCTGTCCCACTTACTGATGCTTCACTGGCCATTTCTTGTGTGTGTCCTGACTAGGCATCAAACCCATGACCTTGGCGTATGGGGACGATGCTCCAGCCAACTGAGCTACCCAACCAGGGCCATGCTGCATTTCTTCAAACGACTCTGCATGGTAGGCATTACTTTTTTCCATTTCATACATGAGAAAACAAGGCTCTGAGAGGAGGAATGCCCTGTTTAGGAGAGCTGAGTAGGTGTCGAAGACAGGGTCACAACACTGAATAGCGGTGAAGTCTTCACTTCCCACTAAAACACCCCACAGCCCCTCCTTCCGCTACTTTGACTTCGACGTTGTGACTGAACCCACTGGGGTCAGGGCACAGTTAGGTGATCCCTACATCCGGATACAGTACTTCCCCTGCGTCGCGGACCGTGCTCTCTCAGCCTGTTCTGCTTCTGATGAGAGAGCACAGCACCTTGCCAGCTGCCTGGAAGATGACAGAAACCATGGAGACATTCACAGAAGCCCCGCAACAGTGAAAGGTGGGCCAGCTCCACATTGCCTCCCGAACAGAGCTGTAAGTCGGTGTTTGACCTTCAGTGGCAATGGGTGCATTTGCACACCGCCTCTGTGATTATAGAAACTCGCTACTTACCTGCTACCCACGGATGCCCTGTGTGCCACACAGCAAAAAGGAACCCATTTAACTACTTTCATGTTAGCTAGCAATTCTGGGAATAAAAGGAAGGAACACAAAAAATCCCTCTCTATTGATTATCAATAATCAGCCACCTGAATGTCATTGATGATGATAGAGCTCACTGCAGTTACTTGTGCTGCTCTCTCTGGCAGCCTCTGGCTCCTGCTCCGACTTTCCCCAAACGTCGAAAATGACAGCCCAGAGTTAAAGTTGCCCCACTGCACATGGTGCCGGTGGCTCTGCCTGCTGCCCCCGTCTCAGGTGCAGACTGCCTGAGCCTGGCTGCAGTGCCCACGGTGCCTGAGCCTGCAGCAGCGGGTGAGGGGAGCCCATTCCTGACTCTTTGTTTTTCACAGATTTCTTTGGGAAAATGACATCTGGATTCTGAACAGAAGGAATTATTTTTAATCTTTTAAAAACAAGCAGATTTTACTCATTTTTTCTCACTAAGAAGTACACATTTTAGATTCAGAAGTTTCAAAAGGTGTCTTAAAATTTTACACAGATAAAAGTAAGTGAAAGAGAATAAGTCCCAAGTCTTATTGAGAATGACAAGTTCCATATAACATCGGGAAAATCAATTTCTGTAAATTACTGCTTTAATCCACTAATTACATTTTGATTAAAAAATGTGCTCACCAAGATGCAGTATATATATTAATATTTGGTAACTATTTCCTGGTGACTTTCAAGCATCAAATATTTTCCTGATTTAAATTCTAGTTTTTTGTGCTTTTAAAACTCTACAGATGGTTTTTAAATCTGCAAATAAATGTTACCTTAATTAAATATTTTCACCTAGTGTTATGTTTCTGTGTTCCTGCCACAAAATGAAAACCCTGGGAACTCCGGGAATGCTTCTGAGACGTGGGCTCTCTTCCTGCCCATCCCTCTGGCCAACCCCTAAGCCCACAGGTGTTCTCTGTGCTTCTAGAACACTCTGTACCTGTCACCATCCTGGGACCCATGCGGCTCAGCTGACTCTCCCACGCCTGAGTATGTTCCTCCCCAGTCTGTCTCTGTAATGTGTGTTCATATGCGTGTGCATGTGTGTGCATATGTGTGAGAGGCGGGGGGGGGGGCAGAGAGAGGAAGATGCAAAAAGAGTGATTGTCAGATTGCATTGAGGTGCCAATCAAAACCTACAACGTGACTTCATAGTGTTAAAGCCGATCCAGACCTTATTTGTGAGATGGCATCTGCTATCTAGCAGACGTGTACCAGATGAAATGACCCTTAACGTGATGGGGAATATGTAAATGCGGTGCTATTACAGTCAATTATTTATCAAGGACGGAAGTCAAAATGCCTTCTCCCCTGTGTCCGTTACTTAAAATGGAATTGAACAGCGCACCTGCGTGTGTACCGCAGTGTAGATGCGCCCACTCACACAGCTGTGACTTACACACAGGCGTGCTGTCTCGGTGTGTGTATTTTAAGCTACGTGCAAAAGAACTTTTTAAGGGGTGGTGCAAGTGCAATGGAAGGAACATTTTTAAAGTGTTTAGAAGGAGCAACAAGAATTGGAAACCCAGGAATCCTGGGCAAAGAAAATGAATAAAAACTTTTTATGCATTTATTTCCCAACCCAGTCTTTACTGGAAGGGCATGATCAGTTTTTAGGCTGAGGGTTATGGTTCCAAATTAAAGCTTTTATTTTTTCCTTAGTGATATTTCTTGAGTTCAGTTTATAAACACAAATCCTCTCTCTTTATTGTGATAATGCTAGTATAAATGTTACTGAATCATAAATGTTAATGATTCAGACAGAGAAATTGAGACAATATTTGCTCCTCTGCTCCTATTGATAGAGTAAGAAGGAAATAAAATCAACAGTCTAATGTTCCTATAACCCCCACCCACATCCCCAGAGAGAGAGAGAAATGTTCTGTATGTCTTCAAAGAATCCCTAAGATTAGGAGCCAAGGGGCACAACTCAAAGCCCAAGGCATTACTTGGAGACAAAAATTAAAGCACCAGAACATTCTGTCATGCAGGCTCCATAGGCAAGGCCTCTTAATCTGTGTCCTGAGTGGCCTCAGAATGCTTCTGCTTAACTTGACTGCCAGGAGAGCACAGAAAGAGTCAGCTATGAACCTGCCACGGCAGAAAAGCGATTCATCAAGACTGGTGCTTGGCTTCCTCAATGCATTCCTTCATCCCTCCAGCAAGTACTTCAGTTCGGCCAAGTCCCCAAGCTGTTAGAATTCCAAGGATGTTTTATAGGGAACCTATCCACGTGGAATGCCAAATGTAGCCCAGCTCTGTTCTGAAAATAGACAGGTGCGTGTTCGGCACACAGGAAGCCAGACCCACAGATCGGTTCTCCCATGGGGAATCAGGCCTGCATTGTACCTAGGCCGCTTTGAGGCTTGCTCTCTCTAAAAACTCCCTCACCTGGAATGGAGGCAGCACAGGTTTACTGCAATCTGTGCTAAACCTCCCAAGTATGGGGTGTAACCAGTTCAACCACTTTTCCCCTTTGCATTTGCAAATGTCCTTTCTCTTTGAAGTAATTAGCAACATTCTTTCCTTTGTTATCTATAAAAGGTAACCACCTAAAGTGAACCTGTGCATAGAAAAGAAATGAGGGCCATCCCTAATGCAATGTACCTAGAATGTCAACAAAAGCCTGCCCAGGCAGGGGTCGGGGCCCTCTCTCTCAGAGAACAGCCGTGATGTCCCTTTTTCTCCCCCGGATTTCTGTAGTCTGTGTGAATTTGATCTTTGCAGCCACAACACAAACATCCACAACACACGGACCCTGCCGGCAGAGTCCGCATCAATGTTTTGGTGAAACTTCACTGTCAGCTCACGTAAAACTATTCTAGACAAGCTCGGGTGCAAAACTAAAAACATGTAAACAGGTATTTCACGCTACAGGCGTTCGACACTGCCTTGTGCCGAGGGTAAACAACAGAACTTTACCTGCCACGTTTAGTTTGGAGTGCACGTTTTCTTTACTGAAAAGGTTTTATGACCTCATCATAAATGCCATATTTTGTTTTCTCTGAGGAAACTGCTAATAATTAGCTTGACGAGTACTTAGAAAAGTGTCCTTTAAAAAACACTTTTAAAAGCATCCTATTCTCAAAGTTTAATATATTGGTAACTCAAATGAAAGGGTATTGGCTGTTCACTAAGCCATATTTATTCTTCAGCTATGACCAAATGGCCATTTGATACTAGTACATACCCAAAGATGTATGAAACAAAATTCACTTGGAAGCCTTTGAAAATTTTTCTAGATACTCAATATAGTATTGAAAGGTATATTTTTAAACTGAGTTATTAACAAAATCACTACATATTTCCAAAAGTTTCCAATATATTTTTGCCTTCATTTTAGTAACTTAAAATCATGCTTAAATGTCCTATTTCCATGTTAATAACATTTTTTTATGTATTTGTTGACCAAAAGTTGCAGATTTTTCAGGACACCACAAGCTTCATTTCGCAATGATAGTTACTAGCTCACGCGATCTAAGTTAGGGTTGGACATGCACCCACCCGCACTCCCACTGCACTGCAGGTCCCAGAAGCACATCCTTCCCTTACCTACAGCATGCTGATCTGAGTAAAGCACAGCTGCTGAGGTGTGACTGCTTCAGCTGAGTATTGCCAGGGGTCCATCCGAATTTCAGCCCCCTGAATTAATCTCTAAATGGGGACACTGTCGGGGACACTGTCCAGAAACATTTCTCAGCCATAGGCTCTCTGGTACTCCTGACGGGTACGGAGTTATTTTTAGTCTTTTATAAAGTAGTGCACAGAGGCTCAGTTCACGGGTGGCAGACCTGGTGTTCCACACTGTGGGAGCGATGTAGTAAGCACATTAAATAAGCTGATACTGTTATTATTATTCAGATGTCAAGTTCACTACAGCAGAAGTTTCCACTGAAGATCACTACCCATTAAAATCAAACAACCAACATGCACAGAACTCTCCATTTGATTTAATGTGTCAACTTCAATGCTCCAGAAAGTCAATCACAACTGCCTTCTGTGAATTGTCACAGGATGGCTGTGTAACAAAGAATCACGTTTCAATTCTTATCACCTGCTAATCACGATTATTAAAATGTGAATGTCGAGCTAATAAGTGACAGTTTGAGGCTATAAAACAAATTGTAAAATACTTCTACCATTTTGTGCATATTGTAAGAGGAATTATTTAAAGTAAAAAAATCGACATTACTATTAAGAAAAAATATTCAAAACTGGAAATAAGGAATAAAAATGATTAAATGATCTGTTAAATTTATGCTATAGCATAAACCCATATACAAGGGAGGGGGACCCAAAAAAAACAGGAATTATCTTCTGGAGGGTGGGCCCCTTGGAGTACAGGCTTCCCCCACTAGGTGAGTGTTTTAGGAGCCCATCTGTAGCTGTGTGCCAGCTGGTGTTGTTGTGAGAGGCTGCATTCCGCTTCAGTGAATTTTTTTGAAGACAACACGTTTGTCCATTTCATGATAGGTGATTTATGAGCACACCTGCCCACACTGCGCTGAGTGTTCAGCAGTTTTTGAGCAAAAAATGGCATGACCCCCATGCCCCACCCTCCCTGTTTACCCAATCTTACCCTGACTGACTTTCTTTCATTTCCCAGGGTGAAAAAAGTCCCCAAGGGGAAATGTTTTGCCCATGTGAAAGAGGTGAAACAAAAAATGGCAGAAGCACTAAAAAGCATCACAGTCAATGAGCTCAAAAACGGAGCAGAGGAAAAAACATCTTAATAGGTGTATTGAATCAAAGGGAGAACACTTTGAAGGTGACTGAAGTTTTAACAAGTAAGAATAAACACACAGTTTTTATAAGTTAATTTTGTTTTTGTGGGTCCCACCTTGCATGTCCTCTGACGATGTAGGAAATGCGATTTTGTTGGATTTCTTAATGTTTTCTCTGTATTAGAGCCCCGACAGTTTACACCTTAAAATGAAAACTAGGGTTCCTATTAAAAAAATATAGTAAGATGGTTTAGATTTTTGCCAGGCTGAAAAGATAACGCCAAATCACAGTTTTATTACTCTGTAGGGTGTTAGCCAGTGTGCTGTCTGTACCTGTCCCTAGTATTCCAGCATTCCTCTCTGGTCTCTGACTGTATACAATTTCTATTTTAACATCCTTTCTTGAGCTAGTTTTGCCATTCTGTTGATTCTCTCATTAATTAATTATATAATCGATGTCACAAAAAAATGCATATAGTTTTCCATTAGAAAAATATCTAACACCAGTGAAGGAATTGGACAAAAATAACCGATAAGGCAAAATTGCAACCATTACCAGAAAAGGGTAGTACACAAATCTTCCTGAAAGTATCTACATTGAGAAAATGAAGTTTAAGTACTTAGTTGAAAGTAAAATTGTTGAAAGAATGCCTGTCCGAAGTGGTACCGCACCTCTTTCGAAGAGGCCTCCCAGGATGCCCTTGGTGCATGGGGCAGAGATGGGCAGAGCTGTGCCTTCCTCAAGGCCAGGGTTGGGGGCCGCCTGTGGAGCCGAATGGGCAGTTCTCAAGCTGCACGGTCAGTGAAGGCCTCTCAGTCCCTCTGCTCTCCCGTACTGCTCACAGGCACCCCTGTCCTGGCTGAGAAACGAGGAGGGGCAGTGAGGCGGGAAGGGATTTCCCGAGCTGACTGTTAAGCCTTGGACGACCGGGCCTGGGACGGCCCGGCAGACATCCCTGGGAGCGGGGTTTTCAGTTTTCAATGCAAAGGCCACAGATGACTACTCATGTTTGAGCACGATCTAAGTAGTCCCATCCCCGCGTGCACACGACTGCACGCTGTTTCGAGCGTGGCTCACTTTCACTGCACTCAGTCGCACTTCGAGGGTGAACTGTTGTGGTGTATCCTCACTCTGTCTGCCCCCCACCCACCCTCCCCACCCCGGTCGGGGTCTACTTCACAAAATGGGTTCCCCTGCGCTTCCTGCAGATGAAGGGACTAATGGGCGTAGATGAGACAATGCACATCGTTTCTCCCTTCTGGGCACAGTGACCCCTCCGCTTTGGGTGGCCCCTTCCTGGCCCTGCGTGACTTTCCACAGAGGTCAAACCTCGTGAACCTGCCACGTGGTCAGACGTGGTGGGAGGGTAGCGAATCCCTGAGGTCAACACACACTGTCCTCTGAAGAACACTGACTTAATCCAACCTTTTATCGAGTAGATAATTTAAAGTTGCATTACTAGTTAAAAATTAGTATTCACTTCTTTTGCTTCAGAGCATAAGGCATTTGGTTCGCTTAAACTACCTACGTAGGAGGAATTAACAGGTCAGCTGGGACTCTCCACATATTGACTGGAAACAGCTCCCGGAGAAGACAGGTCAGAGAGGAACTGAAAGTCCACGCCACAGCAAGGAAAACCCACTGCTTTGCCCTGCTGTTCTGTCGCTCGGGGCCAAAGAAGCAGGGTGGCGCTTTCTTTCACTGGTCTGGGCAACCACACAGCGTCAGAGGGAGAAATACAATGAGCGACTTTGTTTCTACCAGTGAAGAGCTTTCAATAGAGCTGCTTTCACAGACTCAGCGGGGCTAACAGAATAACGTCACCAATGGAAATACAATAACAGAGGTGGTCCCTTTCAGAAGGACTTCTCTAACACTTTCCCTTTGGGGAGTCACGAATTCTATGCCTGGGAGCAGGGTGGGGATGGTGAGACCCTGCTGTCTTTCCTGCTCCCACAGCGAGGGCTTGCAAAGAATAAAGACTTTATCTGATTTCACTGTTTCCCTTCCCGTTGGAGACCCCCTGGCGCGGGAGGCCCTGGGCCCGGGGACCCCACTCCCTCCGCAGGCTCGGTCCCACTGGACGGCTTTCCAGGCTGAATTCAGATGGGCACCAAGGAGCCTGAGCACAGAAGCTGCAACCGAACCGCAACCACGGCTCGAAGGGAACGTCCACTCCCTCGGGGGCTGTTTGCCCCCTCCCCACAGTGGGGTAGGAAAGAGGGCGCCCAGTCCCATTTGCCCAGGACTGGAAGCCGGGCTGGGCCTGGCCCCTGGCCTAGAACCCCCTTGCAGGTTTCTGTGTCACTGTCAGAGAGCCCGCCACGGAGGGGGCGCTGGGCATAGCAGTGGAAGGAGAGCGGCAGTGATGGACACGGAGGGTTCTTTCCTTCCCATCGTTTAAAAGGCTCTCTGGTCACCACGACCCCTTTGGGCTTCCATTTCAGAACACGCTACACCACACTGGCTAAGGGCACCTTCCTCAGGGATCTGTCCCACTGTCCTGGAGTCGGGCTCTGTCCCCTCTGCAGAGCTGAAGGACACAGATTGGAGGGAGCCTGTTCTCCGCCGCCCTCAGAGGAACTGAAGGCCCATGAGGGGGAAACAGGCCGGGGTGGGGGGGGGCGCTTAGAGAGAAAAAGGCACTCTGGCTCAGCTCACAATTGACTTGAGCAAAGCCGCAAACAAGGATTCTGGGGTACCTTAAATTGGGGGGCTAGACAGACAGAGTCCTAGAAAAATGAAAAGGAGAGAAATTAACATATTCATATAGCCCTTTGAGGGCATGCTTATAATGATCTACTTGGAATCACACATTATTTTAAAATAAAGGTCTTTATTTTAAGAGAAATATTGTGAAATTTGTAAAAGGTTAATCTTTCAAGGATATTCAAGAATGTAAAGATTAACTGACAATTGAAAAAATAGCACTGTTAGGTACTTACAAATGGGTTTCAAAACAAGTATGAATCTCATTTTAAGAGACACAACTAGGTTAACCAGGAAAGAAAATATCTTTAAAATCAGCGAACCCTGAGGTGTGTGGGGGGTGCCTGCACCCAAACGACAGCCCATCACCAGCAAAGGGGCCTTCCACAGGGAGCAGGGCTGCTCAGCCAGAGCCGTGCCAGGGACTCGGATTTTTAAAGTGAGCTTCCCCTGTGTCCCACATGTGAGGTTCCCCTCTGCCCCAAGAGGGAGGGACTGCAACACGGTCTGAGACGGCAGCTGTCAACTGGGCAATGTGTGTAAAGTTATAGATGCCACAACATGACATTATTATGTAACAATCCAGTTTAAACATCACTATCATCTAAATAGCACCTGTAAGAAAACTGTATGAAGTTGGCGATGAAAATACACAATCAAGAAGAAGAATGGAGTCAAGGCTCGGAATGTGTTACTTTGAAGTCAATGACAAGTTTAAAAGTCCCCTATTGCCTTCATTGACTGTAGAAACCCAGAGAATCCCACCACACGTGAGCAAGGCTGCAAACTGAGTCTATTTCAAGGGCCCTGGCCTCTCTCCCCAACCCCTTCGGGCCCACTGCCCGCCACACCGGAATCAGTTCACCGACACAGAAACCGTCCCCGCGATCGGGAGTTTGAATCTGTCAATCCTGGCTCCCGTTTAAGCCATGGAATTTCTTTTGCTTTGCATACCACGGACAGGTTGACTGTTGAGAACAAAACCCCCTGTGAAGAAAATTACACTCTTCTCTTATTCACAGGAAAGACACACATTTTCTGACTTGGAAGGCAATGATGGTAGAAAGGAAGTTGCTTGTGAAATAAGATCATAATTTGGTCCAAAAGAGAACAGGAAGCTGACCCTGCTAACAATAACACCAGAGCGCTCGCTGCAAATTATTAACAGTTATTAAAATCAATGTCATGGTACTTGAACAACAAATCACATGCTACAAGGCTCCAAGGACATTTCTAGAGCTGAACGAATGCAACATCAGCCACAAGGCGGGCATGTCAGAGTCAGACGCGCCTAGAACATATCCTGTGCTGAGCACTCTGGGAAATAACACACCCTAAACAGAACAGGAGGGGGTGCTGCGGTGCCCGCTGTGGGGTCACAGCCCACCACCTGCCCATGGAATTGAAACATGGACACTTTCGTGACAACCAAGTGTATGTTCGAACAACAACCCAAGGAGCAGAGGGGTAGAAACCACCTGACTCACAGCAGCCTACTGTCCATAGACTTCCAGCAATGAGGAGGAGAGGACCCACCCCTGGGTCCTGAAGGTCTTACATCAAGGCGATTACCAGGGAGCCTTTCCCACTGCTGCGGATGTTCACAGTGACGTGGCAAGGACCCCTGTGCTTTCCAGAGCTACTACCTCAAGGAGTGCCCCTTTCCAAGGCTACACTTCAAGGTAAATTTTATTGCCTCTATTTTCTTTATGCCCAACAAAGAAAACATTGAGAACAATAAGCACACAAGTAAGTGACAAATGTCCTGGACAGAAAACAGATAACCATATTTGGCTTATATTTACATAAATGGATAGACAAATTTGCAGACATTTGTGAAACTAAAAAATAAGTGAACTTGCTTTGGATTGGTACATTTTTAAGAATCTTTGAGGGGGTAAGGGATTGGTAGTTTATTTTTTTTAATTATATTTTATTGATTATGCTATTACAGTTGTCACAGCTTTCCCCCTCCGCCCTGCCTCCACCCAGTGACCCCAACTCCCTCAGGTGATCCCCCCACCATTGTTCATGTCCATGGGTCATGCGTGTAAGCTCTTTGGCTGCTCCATTTCCTGTACTGGACTTTACATCCCCATGGCTATTCTGTAACTACCTATTTGTACTTCTTAATCCCCTCACCTCTTCACCATTCTCCCACGTCCCCTCCCATCTGGCAACCATCCAAACACTCTCCACGTCCATGATTCTGTCTTTGTTTTTCTTGTTTGCTTAGTGTTTTTGAGATTCAGTGTTTGATAGATATGTATATATTGCCATTTTATTGTTTATTTTGATCTTCATACTTTTTTTTGCAAGTCCAGGAAGCACAGAGAGTCCCACACAAGAGGGATGCAAAGAGGCCCACTCCAAGACACGTCATAATTAAAATGCTGAAGTTAAAGACATAGAGAGAATCTTAAACGCATTAAGTAAAAAGCAGTTAGTTCCCTACAGGGAAGAGTTCCCATAAGACTGTCAGCTGATTTCTCAAAAGAAACTTTGCAGGCCAGAAGGGATTGGCAAGAAATATTCAGTCATGAAAGGCAGGGACCTACAGACAAGACTGCTCTACCCAGCAAAGCTGGGGCAGATAAAGAGCTTCCTAGACAAGAAAAAACTGAAGGAGTTCATCATCATCAAACCATTATTACATGAAATGTTAAAGGGAACTAGTAGTTTCTTAATTAGAATTTAAAAAGCTTCTTGCTGGCAGTATATTTTGATGCCTTTATGTAGTAAATCTGATGTCATGATAGTATGGTAACAAGTCTAGAGTGTTTCTTTTCTTAAGCACAAGTTTCTAAAATATGCAAATTTGAGGAATCTTACAGTCAAAGAACAGATAAACCTTGTCTGGTCTATAGTTCACGTCAAAAGAAATATTTCAACATTTCATAGCTACAGAATTGACTAAAAAATACTGAAAATTCTCTGCACAATTTGTCATTTTTCCAGCCCTTGCCATCTGGGACTCAGGACAAATGCAGAAGGCCCATCAGCTCAGGAGAGCAGGACACACAGCTTGCGAGAGTAAGTGATATATGGAGCCGCCGGTGCTAAGTTATGACAATTCTGCACATGGGTGCTATCCAGCTTTGGGGGGGGAGAGACAAATGAGGTTCGTGAAGGGTCTGCAGGACACAGAGGGGAGGAAAACGAAGCCAAGTTGATAAGCTGTCTCGGATCACAACCAATTGGACAGCAAGGGACACTCAGCAAGGCAGAGCGAAACAGGACGCAGAGGCAGCACAGGTCCGCTTGAGGCGAACTTGATCCTCTGACGGTCTGCTGTCTGCCCGGTTTCCTTGTCCAGCCACTCCACGTGTTCCACTGTTGTTGCTCCCCTGCCTTTGTTCAACCCATGAGTTAAGCTGCATTCAAGCCACTTCTCAGTGTTTGTCGCCTGACGGAGGAGATCTTAGACGTGGCTCAGTGTAACAGTTTTGTTCAGACCAGAGCTGTCACAAAGAGCTTCAGGCCAGGTGTAGGGGAGGCAGGGGCCACACGAGAGGCTTGGGCTGGACCCCTCTGGCTAGAGGGCAGGCCGCACCTGAGATGGTGTGCATGGGTAGCTGATGGCTTTAGGGAATGGGAGGTGGCTGTCGCTCTATCATGTGACATCTCAACCTGAAAAGCACTTCTCTTGGTCTCCCATTGAGCTAACTTCCATGATGGGTAAGGGCAAGCAGGTTTGAATCACTATTAGGGCAAAAGTATTATGATTATCATGAAGATTGGACTATCCAGTGAAACTTTATGGTTCTAAAATAATGTTATCTGAAGGAACATGACAGAACGAAATAATCAGAGTAGAAAGGGTAAAGATATCTATATCTATCTATCTAGTGAGCATACTTAAAACTCTCATCATTGAATGAATTATGAATTATGACTTCAAAAACAATGGCTTTTCTGTCACTGAAGGTGTCCTGTACAATTATAATTTGTTTCCCAACTTTTGATCTTACAGACCAGTAAAAATTCTACTATTGCATTTAAGAAGATAAAGTACCTGAATCTAAGAACTAGTTAAAAATATTCACTCATTTCCTAGAGATGAGCAATGACACCTCTCCAAAAATAACAGAGTTCTCCTTTCTTCTCTGAAGGTTTCTGAACCAGGTTTCGGAGGCAGTCGTGGGTGGAAGTGAGGACAACCCTGCCGGCACCCCGACACTTGTGCCTGTGCCACAGAGAGACAGAAGGACAGCTACACGAGGACTTGGTTGAGTCTGCAGCCCTGGAAATATTTAAATTTTAACTTCCTTCTTTGTTTAGATGTATTTCAGCACGTGACAATGACGCAGCCCCATGTAAAGCCGTCGTGTGTGGGCAACCGAGCAGCACAGTGAAAGGATGAATTAAATAAAGGCAGCTGAAACCGCCAAATTCTCACACGTAGGAACAGTGGGTGTGCAAGGTGTTCTGACAAACACTCATGGAAGACTACCACTCACGTATCTGAGTGTCTTTGTGCCAAAAGCTTCCTCCTTTAAGAGTAGCTGTTTGAAGATATATGCACACCCTGAGTTTACTGCAGTGTTACTTACAACAGCCAGGACATGGAAGCGGCCCATGCGTCCTCGGACAGGCGACTGGATAAAGAAGCGGTGTGCCCATACACAACGGAACATCACTCGGCCATAAAAAAGAATGGAGTCCCGCCCTTTGCGACAACACGGAAGGACCTGGGAGGGTGTTATGCTGAGTGAGGTAAGTCAGACAGAGGAAGACAAACACCATATGATTTCACTTACACACAGAAACTAAAAAGTACAATAACCAAATGAAATAGCAACAAACTCGTGGATACAGAGAACAAACTGACGATCATCAGGCGGGAGGGCGGGGGTGGGCGAAGAAGGTGAAGTACAAAAGTGGCAGCTGTAAAACCAGTCACAGGGATGTGAAGTGATCTTACACTAACTGTGTGTGGTGTCAGAGCTACTGGGCTTCCCGGGGTGATCACTTTCCAAATTGTGTAAGTATCTAACCACCATGTTCTAGGCTGAAACTAACACGATATTGCATATCAACTGTAATCGAAGTACTAAAGTAGCTCTTTAACACCTGGTGATACGTAATCTCACTACGAGGTTAAAAGAACCCCTCAAGGCTAACGAAAAAGAAAGGGTATTTTTAGAACACACTACTCAGAACTTTCTGACTGCTGAGAGGCCCTCCCATGTGACACCTGAGAACACTGATAATGGGCATCTTTCCGTCTGAGAGGCTGAAAAACAGAGTCCGACTGTGTGGTGGCTCTGAACTCTGAACATTTAAACATCACAATGCCTTGAGGAGACTCGTGCATCTCCGCCAGATTCCCAGAGGCTCCAGTACTTTCCAAGCTTCACGGCCAAAGTCGCACACTTGGCAACAGCGGCCTGGCACGTGTACACATTTGTGCTGAGGGCCCTGCTTGGCCTGCGTTTGGACCAGGCCTGAATAGCACACGGCAGCACTGGTGAGAGGTAGTGTTTGCTTGCATGTTCTATTCTGTTTTTCTAAATTATATATATATTTTTATTTTTAAATAATTAATTAATTTATTTTTAGAGAGAGAGGAAGGGAGGGAGAAAGAGAGGGAGAGAAGCATCAGTGTGTGGTCGCCTCTTGCACACCCCCTACTGGCCTGCAACCCAGGCACGTGCCCTGACTGGGGATTGAAGCGGGGACCCTTTGGTTTGCAGGCCTGCACTCAATCCACTGAGCCACACCAGCCAGGGCTAAATTATATATTTTTAAAATCCTCATTCAAGACCATGCATTTCCCCACCATTTAAGTCCCCCAGGCTCCCAGCCTGACCCAGGGACATGAAAGGCCACCTCAGCAGAGCGTCCCATGCTCTAGAGGAGGCCGGCCAGCCTTGGCTGACAGGTGGTAAGGATGGTTCATTACCTGATCAAGCCTCTGTCCGTGCCAAGGAGAAAATTATTGTTCTGGCTATAGCTGGAAGCAATATCTCTAAGTTATTTGCTTTGTTTTCCTTCTCACAGTTATTGCCTTAAAAGTAGCAGAGTAAGTATATTTTACTTGTAAACACTTTGATGAATTCAATTAAACCTGCTGCCAAGCAGTAAGATTTTGGGGGGGTATAGTTTGTAGGCAGACTCATCAATCAAATTTTCCAAAGTTTCAGCTTCTAGACTTTTCCTTTAGGTAAAGTCTGTTTACTACATGCTCAAACTACATAACTTTTTCTTGCTGGTCTTACTCTTAATAACTTGCCTCCTTTCTCAGACCAGGGCGGGGACAACACTCACCATTTCCACAAAGCATCTCAGGTCCGCTTTCTGCCTCTAAAACGGCAATTGCGTAGATGTGTGCCATCCTCAGAGCCTACACACAGGAGACTGAAACACTTTAAAATGCATTTAAATGAATGAGCTCAATAACCAGAAAAAGACACCATTTTAAAAAGGACAGAATTCTGAAAACACACAGTCCAGTCTCAGGAGCCGAGCCCAAAGCAGTGCTTCCAGAATCACAGCTGTTCCAAGTACGTGGAACCCTTCCCCACCCCGTCCCTGCAACTGTGTTAACAGCTGGGAGAAACCACAGCCCACGAAGACATGTGTGTAATTTGAATTAAACAGATGCAGGCTGTGAAGAAAATAAACATCTCAGGGTAATAGATGCAAACGATATTATCAAAACTCCAAGGAATTTTTGCTTTTTTTCATTGTGATGGCAAACACTGCCAATTCCGATACAAACCACCTATTCTAGTAAAAGTTGTGATTCTTGTCTTTTCTTTTTTGTTTTCAAAAGTCCGGAGGAAAACACGGCAACTTCCATATCAAAGCCACGACACAGTCATCTCTGTACTTTCCCATTTTAAAACCTGTTCGACAGAACCAGATGATCGGTCCTGAAGGGGCTGCACGTCCTCCTACGCATGCACTGCCGGGCACTCTTGGATGGACGCATATCGTGCAAAATGTAAAGCCAAGCCCATCGTCACAGGCTGTGGGGCGCTGTGACAGGACGCGGGGTGACAAGTGGCCAAAAGGGTAAGAGAAATACTTGCTCGGTAGAAAAGCAACTCCGATGCTGTCTTCCAACTCAAATGTGTTTGGCCCATTTTAATGAGCACAAACTTGCCTTCAAAGGCACATGTTGCTGACAGCTGGGGCCAGATGGTGCCCTTTGGAATAAAGGCCTCTCAGATGGAAAGTTCCAGGAACCTGAGTCCCCTCCTCAGTTGCAAAGTGAGCCCAGCTCCTCGACGGAGAGACCGGTGGTCACACTCCAGGCACCTGAGCAGGAAAGTGACCATCGCGTTTGGACATCTCACCTTCACAGCAGATTTCTCGGTGCTCTGGGAGCTCTTGTTATTGACGTGTAAGAACAAATATAAATGTCAACGGGCATTTGAGAAATGGCCTGGCAGCTCCTCAAACAGTGAAGCAAGCCATGTGCCACCACAAGACCCGGGAATTCTGTTCCTCTGTATATTCCCAGGAGAAAAAAAGACTATGTACCCATATGAAAACTGGCACACAAAAATATTCATAGTAGCGCTGTCCATAATAGCTAAAACAAAAACAAAAATCATAGCTAAAACTGACTGAGCAGAGACTATGCCCTGGGAACTTAAACGTTTTACATATATTTGCTCGGCCTTTACAGAAACACCACGAAGTCGCATAAAGACACAAATGCAGAAACACAACGAAGTCGCATAAAGAGACAGATGTGTGGCAGCACATTCATCATTCGCCCTTCACAGACGTGGAAACTGAGGTGCGGGAGCACTGAGCAAAGCCCTCAGCTGCACAGCCAGCTCTGGCAGTCAGGGGGCTGAGCCAGAAGCTTCACCCCAGAGCCCCTCATGCCAGAGATACACCCATACCCCAAAATCTCACTCCCTTTGGGGAGTGAGATTGCAGATGTTATTCATTTGTATTTTTTTGTTGTTGTTTACAAACTCCTTATACAAACAGCTATGACTTGAGAGAGAGAGAGAAATGATAATTTTTAAAAGCTGTTGAACAAGGGATCATTTTGCATGGCAAGAAATGACTGCTTATTACCCTCCTAATTTTGGAAAATTTTAGGAAATTACAGTACAAAGCATTATAGGTAAAATAAAATAGTGTGAGATCAAAATTTTAGCCATCAATTGAAATCACACTGAGTGCTTTACCTTTTATTTGTTAAAAAGTTTTAGTGCTGAGAAACTGCCCCCTTAGAACGGCTGCGGGTTGGAAAATTTAGATTCACAGGTTCCAAACCGATGGTGCACCTGTCACCTGGTCAGTCACCTGCAGAGCCTGTCCACAATGCAGGTGCATTCGTGCAACTACCAGAGGTGCAGGCAGAGTAGCGGAGGGCCTCCCCCACCACTGGTCTCAAAAAACTGCATTTATAGCAATGCCCCCCATGTCCATTTCAGGAGATCTGATACAGGGAGCCGAAGGCAAACATTTTGAGAAGTAATGTGGTATCTTTATCATTTTTAAAAGGAAACAAGCAGAAATTCTACATTAAAATCAGGGGATGATTAAAGAGAATAAGCCTCCACAGTTGTGATTCACGGAAGCAGAAGCCAAACTGCCACCCAGTAAGAGCCATGCAGGGGACGCGGAGCCACTTCAGTAGCTCTAACTGTTCGGCACTGTTCTGGCGCCAGGAAACAGGAATGGCCAAAGTTCTGGTGACAGTCCAGCTTACATCTCCTACCTAGGCACTCCTCTTTCCTGTTACGAAACCTAAAACAGAACTGCAAGCTCAAGGCAGACAACGTGGTCAAGCTCAAGTTAAAGCCCAGGTCAAACCTACTGCTTCTGTCCTACTGGACACGAGCACCTCCTCTGCTCCCTACGGGGACTTCAGGCAAGTGTCCCCCTGTCCCCCACATTCTTACATCCTGAGCTGACATCCAGAGAGAGTCTGCTGAGTTTTCCTGTGGGCAATTTGTAACAACGTTGAAAGGAAGGATATGCAGGTGGAAAGCGCGTCACACACAAGGTGTGATTAACGGCGAGCTGTGTTCACTTGGGAGGAAAGGAAGAGAAATGTGCGTGCCTGCCCCACGCCGGGGGCCCTGTGCTGGGTGCTGCAAACAGAGCTGATTTAACCCTCACAGCATCCTCAAGGCCAGGCACTATTATTCCTGTCTTCTCAAGCAAAGAAACTACGCTGGAGGAACATGAGTTTGCTTGCCGCCCATGACAGATGCTGCAGCTAAGACTCAGTGTCACAAACGCCCGTCATCCGTTCCCTTCTCCACCACCTCGGCTGGCCCGGAGGGAAAGGGCCGGGGGGTCCTGAGTGCTCAGAGCTTGTCACACACCCAGACAAGAGCCATTGTCCACGAGATGAGAAGGCAGGATGTGGCAGACCACATCCATGCAGTGGGGGTGCCAGGTGAGGCCAGAGAGAACTAAAAAGTGCCTGAGGGTTACCACACAGCAGGGATCCCCGAAGACCCCGATGAACACATTTCACATCCACAAGTTCTTGACCTTCATTAAGGAGTAGCTAGTATGTGAGTCTGGGCCTAAAGTTTCATTCCCTTCTCAAGCACGTTCCCTAAAGAGGAATAACAACAACCAAACTGGTGCCTGGCAGGCTTTGAAACATAAAAGAACTTGAAGATTAATTTTAGAGCAGAACTTGGCATGTTTTCACTTGATTGGTCTTTACTGCCAGCAATATTTATCCAGAAGACAAGCCCAATGTCAATTTAGCAAAATCTTACATGTTCTAAATAAACCAGAGAAACTTCTGTGGTTTTCTTTAGAAAACACACATTATACATGGTGACGTAAGCAATATCATAAATAATTGTGCTTTACTCTTATTTGAAAAAATACATTTACAACGTTTCAGCTCATAGTCCAGTTGTTTTTCACATTTTACATAGTTGTTAATTCTCCGTATCTGAAGATGGTCGGAGGGAAGTGCATTAATGAGCGTCAATGTGACATAATTTTTATGCACTCAAATTCAGTTTTGATATAGATTAAACACAGATATATACACAGCTTAATTTCACACTTTGATCAAGTTTTAGACACATTTAAAAATGAATCCTTAGAAGGAATTACTATCTCACCCAAGCATACATGGAAACTTGGCATGTCAAAGGGGGCATTGTGTGACATGCACATCCAGGAAACGGGAGTGGGCCCGGCGTGTTCCTGTGGAAGATAAAAGTGGGTCTTTCTCGTGCAGCATTACACAAAGATAAATTTCAGCTATTAGAGATTTGTGTTTGCAAAATGAACCTCTGAAGCTTAGTTTTTTAAAAAAAAAATTCATGGCCACAACATAGGAAAGATTTCTTAAATGAGACGGAGAGAGGACAGGTTATAAAAAAAGTGAATTGAGTTTTTCTTCCTTAGAATAAAAAATGTATATATCCAATAACAACATCTCAGTTAAAGATAAACTATAGACTGGCAGATTATTTGTAATTTAATATAACCCCAAAATACTTAGTGTTCACTATGTTTGACAATAATTCACATGAAAATCAACAGACCCACTAGAAAAGCTGGCAATAATAGTACACTTAAAGCTCAGAAGAGGAAACACAAACGGCCAGTCAACGGGAAAAGACCCCTAACCAACTATTAATTGGAAAATGTAAGTTGCATCTCCGATGATGAGAAGCCTCACACGAGACTCGAACTTTAAAGTCTAAAACTAGTTAGACATCGAGCAGGGTGTGAAGCCAAGGGAGCTCTCCGCCCGGGCCGGGAGGAGTTTGGCTCGTTAAAACCACCTAGCAGGACGGTCGTCCAGCGCCTGCAATGCTGAGGACGCGCATGCCTGTGCCCCACAAACCCCGCTCCCAGGACCCGGAGAAACTCCTGCTCTGCGTGGGGGGGGCTGAAGAGTGTTCGGTGCACCTTAGAGGTGACACATGTAATTAGAGACAGTTTTAATTCCCCACACGAGAGTGAAGACATGGGGTCATTTAATTCACACATGGGAATGCTACTCGTTAATGAACATGAATGATCGAGAGCCGCTCACACCAGCCTTGATTAATCTCAAAATGCGGCTGAATAAAAAAGTTGGGCTGCATAGGAAAGGTATAATATAACATTAATTTAAAATTTAAATGCATGCAAATTACTAGTATCCATATTATTTATGGATTGGTAAACACATATATAAAAAGGGTATTAGAAGCATGGAGGACAATGACAAATTCCAGACTCAGAGCAATAATTACCTCTGGGGGGAAGTACGGGGAGGCGGGGCGGGGGGAGGGGGGCAGGATCAGAGAGAAGCACACGCAGGCCCTCAGTCTCCGTGTGACTGTTTTCCCTAAGCTGGAAGGTGGGCATGCTGGTGCCTGTTACATCACTCCCACACTCTTTCCCATTCCCGAGGTCCTCTGCGGTTCAGTTGCAGACACACGTCCCCTGCAAGTGTTAGACAGTGCTTTGTACAAAGCGTTCACTCATCTCTGACTCGTAACGGAAATCTGACGGGTACAAGAGCGCGAGATTGGCGAACATCAGCGTTGGGAAAGAAGCGTACTAATCGGATCGGAAGCCACTGGCACAGTTTCTGTCACAACTCTGCTTTCAGAGTCTACACCCAACCTCGTCTCGACAGGGGGTGCATCTCTGTTCTCCAGGAAACTTAAGCTGCGGCGGTACCGAGGGTCAAGCCTCGAGTCCCAAATTTATACTCTAGTCTATTCTCTACCCTCCACAACATACTCAGAGTCGAAGTCTCAAACCCCCCCAGGAAAATTTACTTGGACCGGCTCCCCAAGTAGCACGCCTCTTCTTCCCGTGTGCTTTCTCGCCCCGGTGGCACCAGCACGGAACGTGGGGCAGGCCAGGCGTCTGTGTGTCATTTCAAGTCTCCTGTCTCAGAGCCCAGTCCGTCCATCCTCAGATCCAGCTCCGGCAGCCTCGGAAACACTACAGATCTAGCCACTTCCCTCCTGTTCAGTGTCCACCCTTGTCAAGTCCCGTCACCTCTCCCCAAGCCACCAGGGAAGTTTCCCATTAATCCGGGTACTCCCACCAATCTCCAGCCGTGAGGACCTGGTCCACAGCCCTCGAACGCACTCGGCCCAACGCCCACCCCAGGCCCTGTGCGCTGGCCGCCCCTCCCCTCCGGCATTTCCCCAGACATTCCCAGGGCTGGCTCGCTGACATCTTAATTCCGCTGCCACCATCCAAAGAAGCCTTTCCTAAAGGTCCTGCAGACACGAGGCGGTATCACCGGCCTGGAGCCCCTCTTGTCTCATTTCAGTCACTCATCCTGACCTGAAATTCACCGTTGCGTCCAGTTTCACAGCCAGGACGGGGTGTGGCTGCACGTGACAAAACACTGCAGCGTGACCGAATAGGCTCATCACGGGAACTGCAGACAAAGGCGGGCCAGGGCTGGCCCAGGGGCTCCAGGACACCACCAGGCATTCGGGTCCTTACAGCTTCTGGCTGTTTTTGTTCATTCGTTTGTTTGTTTGAACACGTGCCTTTCATCTTCATGCTGTGCTGACAAAAATTTTAGTAACTTTTTATTGCTCATGGAATGGAGGCTCCATGAGAACGGGGACCTGGCGTGCCCGTCCAGCACTGGAAGAATGACAAGTCACGTGTTAACAACTCCAGCCAATATTCATTTAGTGCTAACAAACCAGTGAAACTGGAATTCCGAGGACCTGCAGGCAGGGACCCTGACTTCCCCCGGGGGCCTGCACAGCAGCCCCGCCCTGCACTCAACCCACCCGAAAGGTTCTGCCTCGGGCTTTCCTGTCTCAGTCAACCCGTGACTTGGCCTCCTCCTCCTGGTCTCCGCCCCACTCTATCACACCTCGCACACAAACTGATCACGGGTTCCCTGAAACCTCCCTGTGCTGTCCTGGTGGCCTCCCCAAAACAGAAAGCTGCCTACAGCAGGAGCACACCTATCCCGTTCCCCACTCTTCCCACGGCCAAGACCCGGGGGCATGTCTAGAGAGTGGACACTCAAGAAGTATTTGCTAGAAGAATCAAGGATAACAACATCTAAATTCCCTACCATTACGTAGAAGGTCCCTCAGCGTTTGACCCAGTCCACTGTCTTCCTTGTCCCCTCTGCTGAGTCACAGCACGGGGTGGCAGGTGGTCCTGCTCCAGATCGCTCATCTTTCATAGTCTATCACCTTTGCTGAAAACACCTCATGCTGATCCCCTGAGGCCTTAGCCTCTGGTCCCCGCAGCGAGACACCCTCCTGGCCTCTTCCGGGTGGCACCGTAAGGGTGGTGATGACGACAGGGATAAAGTGCAAACTGCCACCCCGGGGGCTGACAGCTGGCAGATATTTTAATTCACTTAACACTCAGAATGCTGTGAGGGAGGCACCCCTGTTCTCTCCTTTAGGAGAGGAAATCAGGGGGAGAGAGGCTGACTCACATGCCCACGTCCCCAGAGCTAGCACTGGGCAGACCCTGCGGTCAGACCCAGGGGTCTGCCGGGGTAACCCACGCTCTCTGCTTGCACATACATTTGTCCCCTGCTTGTAGGTTGTTGGGAGTAGGTTCCATGTCTAATTCATAGCATATAATGGGTTTCCAATAAAAGCATGTTAAGTGAATGGATTTTTAAATAACCAGTTGTGTAAATACAGAATAAGGGAACTGTCTTAAATGGAAACCTCATGAGGAAGGGCTAGGAGTTAACTGACTGTGCAAGTACATCAGCCACATCATTGATCGGCCACACCCATGGGCACAGCCCACTAAGGGACAGTGGCTGTCCAGCATGGGCCAGGCCAGGTCCAGAGGCCAGCGCTCCCTTTGCTCCTTACAAATGGCCAAATGGAGTTTGTCCAGAGAGGTCGGTGACATACACAGATGCTAAGACAGGAGGAGAAAGCGGTCAGGGGCCTATCAGTTACCTGCACAGTTGCAAAGGTTTTGTGCACACAGGACTTAAAGGGGCAGTGCAAACCCAAAGGGGGCCATACCAAGAGATAAGACGAGGACCCTGTGTCGTGCTCAACCAACCCCTGCCAACAGCTAAGCTCAGACTGCACATCCTTTCCAGCTCTGCGTTCAGTTATTACCACATCGGCCCCTTGAAAACGGCGGCATGGGGGAGAAGACTTTCACCTCAGCAACCCCAGAGCTACCACCAGACTTTGTATTATGAGACAGAAAGCTGACCAGTGGACCACAGTCCTCGCCCACCTGAGCCGGGGAAGGAGCCCAGGCGGCTGCCCTGCTCGGAAGGGTGGGGGTGAAGGTATTGCCAGGGTGGGAGGCGGTGCCTGGGGGCAGACCGCGCATCTGGGACACACAGGCCAGTGTCATGAGGGGCGGGGGTGTGGGACACAGCCAGCTGTCAGGCTTCTGTCTTTAGCTCTGTTTAATTTATTTTTATACTATTTATAAGGACAATATTTATGGATAAAACTCACTCCGTCAAAGACAAGGTCTGATACTTATGGTTCTCCCATCAATCTCATATGAAAAAAACACACAAAATAAAACAGAAAAAAGTAAAAATAATCCAATGCTTTTGAATAGGAGTCTAGTCTATTGCCTCATTCTTCTGCCTGAGACAGGAATGGAAAATACCAAGTCAATAATGTCACTCCAATAAATTCAATAAATAAAAAAAAAAGAAAATACCAAGTCAAACAGCAAACCCTAAAAGACTATTAATGAATGTATTGTATTTTTCAAAATTATAAGACAAAATCTACAAGTATGTTTTCTGGTCAAGCCAAGCCTTAGAAGTAATTTGTGAATGTATTGCTACTTTCAAAAAGTAATATCCCTTATATTTGTCCACTATATGTTCAGCTTCTTTTTTAAACTTTCAATGACTTTTTCTTACAAATTAAAATCAATCATAATAAGAATTTCTCCCTTATTAAAATTAATTTAGTCCTTTGATAGCCCATACATCCATGTACGGGAGAATGGAACACTATTTAAAAATTGTTCACTGTCAGGAAGTAGCACCGAATATCTGAGACACATTTTAGAACAGTGAGAAGGAGCTGAAGGTAAAGAACAGAGATGAGCTCAACAATTGCATGTAACATTATTCGACATAAGCAACATATGAAGAGCAACATGTAAGGCATCAACCTTTTTCTTTTTAAAGGACTTAAAACAGACACAGACACAAAAATGAACTCATTTAATCAGCAAGGCAAGAACCACACCGTGAGCTTCGAGCGGACTACAAAATGACAGGTGATGTGGACTTAGTATTTCCATCCTGCTTGCCAATGACAAAGGCCACGAAGGAATGGTCCCGAGTCTCCTGCCTCTGTTTTACATCTGAGTGTCTCGCAGACTCCTAGGAGCAGCCTCCACTGCTGTGCGCCCCTCGCCAAGGGGTTTGAACAGCGAGCGCTCCCACACGGAATGCAGTACTCAGCTATGTTCGGCACGGTGAAGAACACGGCCAACGCCATTAGCAGAGGACAGACCTTTTCTTACGATGACACTGTATCTAAGGCTTCCTTCGGAGAAGCCCCCAAAGTCAGACAACGCCATTCGGAGGTCACCCTGAGTGAGGGACAGGACGTTTGGCCTGCGGCAAGTCTGTTTCCTTGTAGAACATAGTAAATTTCAGGATGAATCTATTGCACTTCAGAAATTAAAGGTTTTTCTTTTCTTTTGTGAATTATTCATCAAAACAAATGAATAGGAGTGGAACACGCGCATGTGCCAGCCTCTGCGGGTGCGATCTAATGAGCAAGGGAGCCCTGTAAACACACAGCCACCATTACTGTCTTCAGTCCAGAGACAGGAAGAATGGAGACAGCGAACCGAGATGCCCTGTGCACCCCTGAGTCGGGCTGCAGAGCGACCCACGCCCTCCGCCTGGTGCCTGACGCCTCAGAGCTTTCACCAGTGCAGGACGTCCCTGAAACAGCAACTTCTCTCTCGCATGTGACAGTAAATGTGCGTGGGACACGATGCCATCGTAGAAGTATAAAAGGCACCTAGGTTTTCACAAGAACAACACGCATCTCAGTGCTGCTCAAAATGGGCAGCATCTGGGGGTGAAGAGCGGGCGAGCTGAGGAACCGGAGGGGCCTGCCTGTGCGGGTTCTGAAGGTCTGAGGGTCCGAGTTTTAAATCGCCCTGGAAGTGTCTTAGATGTGTTTTCATTTCTGTTTTCTCTCCTCTCAGAACACTGTTTTGATGAATTATGCATGCATCAAATGCAAGCACACAGGTGTAATTCCCTTTGAACTACTTAAGGACATAAAAACGAAGAGAAAATATCCTGGGCAAAACCTGCACTGAGATTTCAAAGGCCCACACATCTGAAATCAAGTTTGTGACCTTCCCTGAAACCTAGGCATCCGTGGGCCCCACGTGCCTCGCCTCTCCCTCACGTGTTGGGATGTCTTACAGATTTAGGAAGCAGAGTGCCACGCCGTGATTAGTCTACATAACCGACCACACAGGAGTGACGCCCCCGAGTGCAAAAGGACAGACCCAGCCGCAGGAGAGGAAACATTGAATGGCAAAATGAAACCCAATGACAGAGCAAAACCCTCAGTGACATGCAGCTTACAGAAGCACGACCCTCAAAATTCATGGTTTTCTTCCCAGGAACTGCGCTCCCCAAGCGGCTGCGCGCTTGCCTGTGTGGGGGGGCACTCACAAAAGGTGACGACATTTTTTTTTTTAAATCAGCAAGTGTTCTGGACTAGAGAACTCTACTGTTGCTGACTTAGGGAACCATGAGTCACCAAATGCTCTCTCAGCACATCCTCGGGGCCCACGAAAGGCCAGCATGGACACACTCACTCAGCCAATGGTGTTTCCATTTCATTGAACTTCTACTGCTAAATGGTTAGGACGGGACCCGAAACTCTCCCTGTCCCATTTATTTCTGTTTTCATGGAAGTTATAGCTGAAATAAATTATTTTTATTACATATTTTACTTTATCTCCTATTTATTTCATACCTAAAGAATATACAAGATAGAATACATACTTTCCAATGTTTGTTAATTAATTAGAGTTGTGACTCAAGCCCACCTACGAATAGGAAGCGAATGAAGCACATACTCTCATTATTTATCATTCATGAGTGTTGAGCTTTGAAGAGCTCTTTCAACAAAAGCATTGTTCTCTGACAGTAATCTCAGGCTTGTTGCCATCCCCTGGGGAGAGGGAAGAAGGAACAGGAGGAATTTGGGTGAGCAATCTTTAGGTCTAGAAGCTTTAGGGTAGACGGTATGAACACAAACTCATGTTTCTGAGTGATGACTATATTAAGTGAGATCTCACACAAAATCAGGCCTGCTGGGGGATGGAATCTGAGTCTAATGACAGAGACGACAGCAAGTCTGAAAGGGGGACAGTAGGGGACAGCAATAAGGTTGCACAGTGTGGGGTCTCTCCTGTCCCAGCAGTCAGGTTTCTGCTGAGACAGGCATTGGCCACGTTAACGCTAACGGACGCATCCCAGGGGAAGCTCTGGGGGACAAGTTTGCGCCAGAGGCGCAGTCACTCACACCCTGTCTACCTGGGACATGAGCGCAGTCAGGCAGCGGGGATGTCTGAGATGTGAGCCCGTTCAATAAACCTGCAGACCGTGTGTCTCCGGCCTCTTGGAAGCTAAAACAATCTCAACTTTTTTCCTTCCAGTCTACGTGTATCCACGGCAATCTCACAGGGGTTTCCTAAGTCCGCAGGGGCACACGGATGTCAGGACTTCTTCCCGAAGAAAGATGACGTCTCCGAGGGTTCTCAGTTATGGGAAGAGGTGAGGAATGCAGACACCCTTCCTGACTGACCCACCTAAGCAGCTAGATGCAGGTTAAAGGAGGATCTGCCTGCAGGGTCGCTTGCTCAGGGCAGATAACCACCCTCTGATTCGAGAGTCTGAGGCTTCACACCACTCAGCAGTGGTCACAATAACCCCTGAAGTGTCTTTGGGGCCATTGACCTAAATGAAGGAGGCCGGCAATAAGTTCCAGTGGCCTGCCAACCCTCGGGAAAAAAGGCTTCAGCGTTACCCCTGCAGCGTCTGGGGGGCTCATTCGTACACCTGCACTCTTACGTACAAAGACGTCCTGTCCACTGCTCTCCATGTGTAATGGCCTGTGACCTGGCTTGCTCCATCTTCTGTTAGCACAAATAAAGCTTAAGGAAAACACATCGGCCATTTATACTGTCATTTGCAGACTTCTTTTATTTATTAATTTATTTATTTTAGTTAGGGCATTTTGCTCTACTGCCATTTCATGGTAAGTCAGAGAAGTATAAGTTTTTATTCCTTGTTACAAGATGCCTCTTTGGAAGCTCAGCTTCATGTGTCTGTCAAACACGGGAACCATGTAAAAGTAAAAGAAGCTTCTTAAGAAAGGTCAACTATTTTTCTTAGAAGCATTATGACCAAGCGGAGACAGAAGGTCTCTCTGATTTTAGCTTTGAGCAGGGGTCCAGATGGCCTGCACTGACTAGCACTTGGAATTCCTGGGGTGCCGGGCCCCATGGCCTCCTTGGTGAACTGGGCAGCACCCCTCAAGTCCCCACCCCCTTTAACACTCCCCCCTGTCCCCACTGTCCCTGAATTGCCCTGGGGTGCAGCCCAGGTCCTGCCTCCCTGTGAGGTGGGGTGGGGGGAGGCCCAGTGAGAAGTAGCTGTCCCCTCTGTAGGGGAAAGGGGCTGCTCAGTCCCTGGTGATTCTGGGAAAGGCTCACTCTTCTGCAGTGACTCTCAGCCCAAGTTTGACGAAGGCTGGGACCCGAGGCAGGGGCAGGGTACTGTGTTGCTAAGGGGCCCATGCATGACACGGCTGCCAGTTGTGACGCAGCTGCCAATGCTGGCCCCTGCTCAGCATGTGGTATGGACACCCTGCTTATCTGGGTCACTGGGTGGCTGTGCCCCACTCACCTTTCTGACTTGTGGTATCTCAGACCTGTCCGTCATGTCCCCACTGCACCTTGGGCCCCACAGCTCCTTGTCACATGGCAGCTGTTGTGGCCGCTGGTCTGGGCAGCTCCAGCTCAGCCTCGAGCCCTGGACCCTGTCCTGTTGACCTCTGTTCCCTGGGGCCCACCGAGCCCAGGCCTTTGGATCAGCAACCCCCCACTCAAGCTTCATATGCTTGAAAAGACTCTGCATTTTCATTGTCATTCCAACAGGAAGGCTCAGCTCTGCCTGCCGAGACCCCTGAGGAAACGGAAGCTTCTCCAACCCCCCAGGAGGCCTCAGCTCATCAGCCAGAAGGCCCGGAGGTGGGAGAACCCTCTGCAGCCCAGGAGGAGGCCTCAGCTCGGGCTGCAGCACCCTGAGTCTCACCAGCCTTTGCTTGTTTATGGTGGAAATTCAGCTCAGCGTCCAACCCCTCTGAACACGTGGCTCTTCAGTGTAGGAGGAGAGTTCCGCTCGGCCGCAGCCGCATCAGGCCGGTGCAGGGCCTCCTTCAGTCCCGCAGGGCTGTCTCCACAACCCTCTACATGGCCCGAGGTGACGGTCCTGCCCTCAGATGCAGGTGACACTTGGGACAGTGTTGTTGGAACACAGATGGAGGAGGGTGGTCTCTGGACAAGGTGGCTGCTTGGCCGTGGGGTACATATGGGCCTCTCGACACCATGTGCATGAGAAATGCAGGGCAGAAGCCACAGCATGATGCTACGTCTGGTGAAGATGAGGTTTTCGACAAAATGGAGAAGGGGGAGCAGCCACGTCCATAGACGAGGCTGCTGCATCAGACGCGGCTGCTGCAGAGATGGGTCAGAAACTGAAGCCCGACACTGTCACCAAGGGAATGACCCCATCTTGAGGGGACTGGTCTCCAGTCACTGTCCAGCTCCAGGTATCTTTCGGGGTCTGTGTCCCCAGGCCTCTGCTCACAGGTCTGCACTGGTCACCGCTGGCAGGCCTGCTGGCCGTTGACATGCCCCCACTGGGGAAGGGGGAGGAAACAACCGACAGAGACTTCTTTATACACAAAAAAATCACGGTAGACTGCATTCTCTGATTGAATCCGCCTCTTTCTGTCTTGCATTCCAGAGTGAAAGACTTTTAAATAGATCTAGTTTATACATGAAACGGTGTCATCCCGAAATTCCTTCCACTACAGAAATGCGTGAGACCAGTAACAGGGGACAATATCTAAGTGAACACTCCCTCTCGCCATTATCACTGCAGGGGGCCCGCAAGGTGACCACTTACTTCCTAATGCTGCCGGGCCTGACCCTCAGATCCATTCTGAAAACATGTGCGACTGAAGTACACAGTTCTCACGGACTGTTTATTTTTGTTTACTTAGAATCCTCGGTAACAGCTTCGGAAATTAATGCTGATCATGTCTACCAGACTTTTAAGGTGCTAACAATTGTTTAAGAATTCAAGCAATATGCCTCAGTACTTCTGAGTTTCACTGGCCTTACATTTAGTGGGAATTAGTCTGTAAGTGTCCCTGAGAATCAGTTAAATCATTTTCTAACCTGTCATGTTAAAAATAACTTAATAAATACTGTTCTTTTAAAGTAGGTGCAAACAACAAACTTGTCTATTTCCTATAGGAGGAGACCATTTCTATGCCTCTGTGCATGAGAACCAAAGTTCTTTTTTCAAACTGGACTTCATCCTGAGGCACCTGGAGAGTCACGTGTGGTTGTGAGACATAACACAGAGACCCAGGCCCCCGCCCCACCCCACCCCCCATTCTGTGGGGACATCTCACATGATGTCGCACCTGCGCGGTCGGCACGGCACAGCTGAGGTTCAGGACACCCGTCTCCATGCAGGTCTGCAGTGCTGTCTTGGCTGCCGCACACTCTTACCTCCTGCCCCCTCCTTAGCACCGAGGAACTGTGCATCTCTCTTCCAGGGCATCATTTTTGTCACTTAGAGAATTATTATAAATAGGCACTTATTCAGGATATGACCTTTTGGGGCTGGCTTTTCCTCACAGGGCACAATTCCCTAGAAATCCACCTAAATTTGTGGATCGCTAGAGTCTATTCCTGCTCATTGTCAGGTTTACTGTGGGTTTGTTCCATCATCCACCCGCCAAAGGGCATCGGGGTTGTTCCCAGTTTGGGGCCGATGTGAGCGGAGGTGCTGCAAACATCCGTCTTCTGGCTTTTATGTGACCATAAGCCTTCATCACTCTGGGATAAACCATCAGCAGTGGGACGCTGCACTGTGTGGCAAGTTCATGTTCAGTTTGTGTCAGACACCGTCAGACCCTCCTCCAGAGTGGCTGTGCCGCGTCGTTCTATACCCCCCGGCAGTGTGCTCTCCCACACCCTCACCAGGGTCCAGTGGTGTCCACATTTGACACTTCAGTCACTTGGCTCGCTCAGTGGCAGTTAAAGGTATCTTTTGTTCGTCCATAACCCAGGGCACCCTGTTCATAGCAGCCAGTGACATCGCTCCATTAGGTCTTTCTGTTCCTTCCCCTCCCAGACGCAGAACCGGTGCCAGACCACCCATTTTTGACAGCCATATTTCTTTCCATGTTCCTGTAATTTTTTTTAAACTTAAAATCTTGCCAATAACAAAACAGAACACATCAATGTATAAAGGGAGAAATTATACTCTAACGTACTTCTCAGTCTGGTCTCCCCAGTCTGTGGACATACCCTCTAGGAACTGAGAATTCTATGAAATTATTTAAAAGGTGGTGATATTAGTTGGATTATAATCTCAAAAGTATCTTTTACCAGTTAAAAAGACAACATCACTTTTTTCAGTTAGGATTTTCATAAGATTGAGGTCTTCAGCTACCACATGTGGTCTTCAGCTTGGGGAGGCATCAGAAGTACTCACTGAAGGAGACTGAGATTCCCAGGGGTGAGGGACAGGGCCCCAGACCCGGGTCCGCCTGTCCCTGCTCACCCAAGGCGCTGCCACATACCTTCTGTTCCAGAACAATTACTGATAGAATCCTTTTTTCATCCTCAAAAGTGTCCCATTTTGTATCGTAAACTATAATGGTCACATTATCTATGATCGTCATGAAAAGAAAGAAAATGAAAACAAAAGGGAAAACCCAGCAAGTCATACCCCCCCCCCAACTCTACCCTCTCAGGACACCAAGGGGCTTCGGCAGCATTTGTTAGGGGGCGCTAAGGAGCCCCTCGGCACGGTTCATTTTAACTTCTCATTGCACATCCTGTGCGTGCCCTACAAAGCACAGTACCTGTAATGACAAAGGGCAGCCAAACAGCAGTGAGTAAATCACTGTGAACAAC
Organism: Macrotus californicus; assembly: GCA_007922815.1. Lineage (NCBI taxonomy): Eukaryota > Metazoa > Chordata > Mammalia > Chiroptera > Phyllostomidae > Macrotus > Macrotus californicus. The sequence goes on from VMDR010002548.1 coordinate 74,371, forward strand.
TGCTCTAAGACTGTGTCAGAATACGTATCTAAGAATACCAATATTCTGCAGTTGCATACCTTAATAAAATACAACCACCAGACTTGCAAAATAAATGCATACATTCCTAGTCTTTCAGATAAAACTGTTACATGCAAATAATTTTCCAGCGTCTCAACACCAAAATCACTAAACCGTGATCTCATAGAAGTCACAGAAAGGCCAAGTTTGCTTTTTCTAAAGTCCTCAGGTTTGCCTGAGTGCACTACAAGTTGATGGGACTGAAGGGAAAATTATGAGATTGTAAGTGATCACACATACACCACCATATAAAGGAAGGATCATTATCAATGACTAAGAAGACATGAGCAGAGTTTGGGACCCGCTGGCACACTTCCCTCTGTCATTTGAACTTTCCTAACTAGCACGTAGTAATTCTACAATTACGAAAACACAGCCCAGTATTTTAAAAGGGAAATAATGACGTTGGGAAAAAATTGAAAGGATGCCGAGAAAACCCCCACTCTCAAAAACGCAGTTGAACAACATTGACCCGTGTGAGAGCGGGTTTGACAGCAACCCTGTGCAACTTCTGAAGTCTCAAAATTTAGCTAACGAGACAAACGATTGAAACAATCTGTGATACTCCAGAAAATGAAAGGTGAATTTTCTTACAGATTTCAAACACATGAATTTTTTAACTGTTAAATATAGAGCACCTTGCCAGTAAAAGCTGACTTTCAGTGCTCACAAACTTTGAAATATATATGGTGTACGTCACTAAGAAATACAGCCAATTAAATAATTTGGCTTTTCAGGGTCATTACTCTTCTTTAATATTTACAGCCTGAGTTATTAAAGTCGAAGTGTCTGGTCTTCCAAGCTCAAGTCCCGTCATATCATAAAGCTCAGAAGAATGGGGGTAGTAAAGCAATGCCCTTTATGCCGCCTGTAGAATGGCCTGTTTCATGGAGTGATGGTCTCCAACTGCGTATGTACATTTCAAACATCGTAAAATTGAGGATTTGTTGAAAGAAATTTATGAGTATCCATCTGGATGAATCCTTTAGCAAAAATCTGTATGTGTCATATTTTTTTAAATTGTAAATCTAATTTATTATTACAAAAAGAATACAAATAGGGTAACTTCCCTATAACATTAAGAAAATATAAAAAGGTTTCCATGTTCTCCCCGTGATGGTTAATTTGACACGTGGACTCGAGTGGATGGGTGCCCGAGCCTTCGGTCCGACGTGGGTCTGGGTGTGTCTGGGAGGCCGTGTTTGGTGGGACAGCATTGCAATCAGGGCGCCGAGCAACACAGTGGGCCCCGTCCAGTCAGCTGAAGGCCTCCCGGGAATACAGAGGAATTCCTTCTGCCCAGGGACATTCTAGTTGGGACTGGTGCTCTGCCCTTGGACTTGAGCTGCAATATCAGCTCTCCCTTCGTCCCCAGCCTGCCAGCCCATGGATGGGAGCCACACCATCACCCCTCCTGGCTCTCAGGCCTTCGGGCTCGGACTGGAGTGAAGCTTGCTGACTGCAGCTCTTGGGACTTGCCGGCCTCCGCACTCACGTGAGACAATTCCTTCTGAGTAAATCTATCTATCATCTATCGAGAGTCTGCCATGACGAAGTAACCGCCTGAGCTAAAGCCGACCTTCTATCATCTACCTACCTACCTACCGACCTACCTACCTGTGTGTGTGCGTGTGTGTATACACACTATATATATACACATATACATCTATAAACACACACATACATCCTATTGGCTCCGTTCCTCTGGAGAACCTTGACTAATCAATACACTAGCTAATAAAGCTATACTGACATCAGTGACATTAATAATAATACAGCGTATACAAATACAATGAATTCTATTCAAACAAAATCTTGCATAAACACTGAAGCCCCTGTCATTTTAACAGTTAATACAACTGCAAAGATGGTCAGTCTGGGTCTATACAACCACATGAGAACCTCATTTTCCTTGTATAATTCTGAACAATAAATGTAGAATGATGTGGAGGTGATTTCAGGGATTTTTGCTATGTAGTGTGTTAGATGTGGGGGTAGAGGAAGGAGTGACTCTATTTAGTGGGGCCTGGCTACTTGGCCGCATGAGTTAATAAGAACTCTTTACAAAAAAAAAAAAAATCAAAGCACTGTGAATAATATATCAAAGATTAATATTGTATATTGCATAGTTGTAGGTATAAGAAAAATAATAAAGAATATGCATAGAAGCACAGTGATGATGAAGTAGAAAAAGCTGTAACGCTTTCCAACCTGCTTCTAATAAATACAGAGCAGAGCCGACACCCACTTTGTGAAGACAGATTCTGAAGGCAGTGATAGCAGGACGGGTCTGTCTTTACCACATTTGTTCAGAGGACATGTAAAGTCTTCCTTCTTAAGTTCGCTAAATTCAAGTTCCACTATGCTTCAGGTGAGCACAACCTGTATTTGTAAGGGTCAAATATTTATTTACAAACTCCACAAAGTTATTTCCAGTTAAAATATGTAAACATGCAAACACACCATCCATTTTCCTCAGTGAAATACGTATCCCATTATTGCTGCCGCCCCTGACTTCACTGTGTGATCCATGCCAGAAGGAGTCTTGTGCTGTGTAAGGTGACCTCCAAGACACTGGAGCCACGCCTGGTGAGGGCGACCGTCGGGATGAGCAGGCCCCTGAATGGTAACATTCACCCAGAGCCGCGGCTTTCCACCGGCTGGCCACAGGAACCCCTGCAACACGCGACACCCGGCTGCTGAGTCAGGGGCGCTGACCTCCTTTCCCTCAGACTGTCAAATCAAAAAATGACAGCAGCGAACACAACAGTAGCCATCTGGTGGGGATGAATCAAAATTATACCTGTTTTTTTGGTCAGATCGGCAAAAAATATCTATGTTTTTAGTGTGCCACAGGATTTCCGTGGTCACGTCATGTGTGCCACGAGATGAAAAAGGCTGAAAATCAGTGAGAGTGTTCACTGTATGTCTTACTTTGTTCGAAGAGCTTTACAGAAATCAACCAGTTTAGTCCCCGCAACCTTCCAAGGAGATAGGTACTATTATTATTCCTATTTTACAAAGGAGCAGACTGAAACACAGAGAGGTCACCTTCTCCAAGTAGGTGAGATGCATTTTAAACATTGTTTAGCCCTCGATTGTAGACACTCCCCAGACACTTGAGTTACGTTGCGACAGTGCAAACACTAAGAAATGGACACTATGGAACGTGGCAGGCGCTCAGGGGCCCGATGTCGAGCAGATCCGAATGCGCGTGCGCACTGCGCACCTGCACGCAGACCGCAGCTACAGACCCGCGGCCGGCCGGGCCAGGGCTGCCACCCGTCAGCCCCGCAGCCCCGCAGCTCCCGAAGCGCCCGGCTCTCCTTCCTTGCTCATCGCCACACCTGTGTCTCAGGCTCCTGGACTGGAGTCCCGAAGGCCCCCAGGTCACCGCTGCCGTCCCCAGGTCCCAGGGTCCTTGTCTTCCCCAGCCTCCATCTTCCCACCGGCTTCCTTACCAGTGATTTGGTAGAGAATCTTCAGAAGAGCCCGCGGGAAGGATGCTGCCTCCTCCACGGAGCCCTCCCTTGCTCCCCAGGAAGGAGTCGCCCCTGGTTCCCCCAATGACTCACAATGTTTACCTCTACGGGGGTGTCCTATTTTTAAATAGGGCCCTGCAGAGTCGCAGGAGCTCATGAGGACTCTACAGTGAAGGAACACCAATCCGTGCGAGTGAAGTGGGAATGGCATGGGCCCAAGGTGAGTCCCTGGGCTCCACGCCTGAGTCATTGGCCGCCTGCGGGGACCCCCTCACCACGGGCAGAGGTTCCTTGTCCCCCATGGCTACACGGGGTCTGACTCCCATCCCTCCGCCCGCAGGAAACCCCAATGCCAAGTCAGTGAAGACCCCATAAATGCAGCTCCAAACCCCCTTCTGGCCCAGTCTCCCACACCTCCTCCAGGTCCTGGAGAACAGCCCGTGCTTTCCCCAGCCCCCTGCACGCTGGCTCTCCAGCTCTGGGATGCTACTCAAGCTTCGATTCTGCCAGGAAGCCCTGGAATTGGGGAGAGCACTTCCACTGAGACCAGCTTTCCTCACCCGCACGGCTCCCTCACCCTCGTGTTTCCACGTCCACGGGACAGTGAGACACCATGTGCTCATGGTGCACGACTGGACCACACCAAGGAGACGGCTGATAACTTCCTCAGGTGGCACACTGTTCAGCCCCACACTCCTGTGCGAAGCCCCACATCGCGGGCTCTATCTCCACAGAAGCACTGTGAGTTTGCCCGTCTTTGGGATCCTCCACTGGAAGTGTTTACGAAGCGTTTGTCAAAATATAGGGCCTAAACCAATAAATATTTTATGTGTACAGGGTAATAAAACCCAGTCATCTGTAGCAATTAGTCTAATCTCTCAGCTCAAACGGGAGATGTGCGGAGCTTTTAGGACCTAAAGCGCCAAGCTTTCTGGTAACAGAACACATTTCTGTTCGAGAGGCCGTTTTAAAATCAGTTATTGGTGAAAGAAACATTCTTGCACTTCGAGGTTGGCAGGTACAGTAAAAGCCTTTTAGTTCACAAAAATAAAAAAATCAAAACACTCCGAGCACAAGCACTTCCCTTATAAAAAGCAATCGCCTACAAGCCTAGCACAGCAGTCGGTGCAGAAGGTCGGGTGCCTCCCCTTCTGTCCAGGACAGGCTCTGAGAAGTGGGGGCACTTTGCATTTCCATAGCTCCTTTTGTGAACCCTACTTCTGAACGCATTTCCCTGAGCGGCTAACACCCTGGGGGAAGGGCACACAGGGACGGCAGTACCAGGAGGGACATCATAGCCGGACTCACAGCCGGACACACAGCCCCCTGTGCACAGCAGCCCCCACACAGCAGCCCCCAGGGGTCAATCTGGGCCCGCTGAGAAAGGGGCTGTGTGTCTGCTGGTCCTTAGCGTTGCCTGGCCCATCCACAGCCAGCTTTCCGTCTCTGCTGCTTTCACAAAGAATCACCTCGATCCCTGTGGAATTGTATTCGTTGGCTTCTACTTAGAGGGGACAGCACGGTTCATTAGTCCCCTAGCGAGGTCTCCCCTTATTCCTACAGAACGCACTGTTCCGAGTGATACCCCTGACGGAGGCTTTTCTCACATCAGGCGCGGTGCAGGCCCCGAGAGAAGACGCGCATCGCCCCCTTGCCAACGGGGCAGGGGCCTGTTCCAGGGAACATCGCACCCGAGCTGGGAGAGATTAAACACCAAGGTGGACTTGTGCTGGGAAGCACCACCAGCTTCTGGGCAGCGCCCACAGGGCGGGAACCCCCATGCTTGCTGTGCTGTGCACGTGGGCCCTGAGCCCCGCACCTTCTCTGCCAGTCACAGCCGCAGACGTCCCACTGTCCTCCAGGGGTCACACTTGGGTTACAAATCCCTCACCACACAGTGAGTGAGCAGCCTGATTCAGAACAATTTATTCGAATCCTTCCTCATTAAGATTCAAATGGAATAAGTAAGGTAGAAATTGAACAGACACCGAAATCGTGCCTCACTGCTCCTGTAGTCAGTAAACATTTATTCACTAAGCCCGGTTTGCGTGTTCTCGCCCTCTCTCACTCACTCACTCAGGGTTGTTCTTCCAATCCTTCCTGCTTGCTGTTTCAATGCATAATTAAGAAGGTCAGAATTAATGAAGCGGTGTGGAGTAAAGTTCAAGGAATCCCCAGGCACTATTTATTCTATTAGATCTCAGGCATGAATGTCAGCTTGCCAGCGCATGCAGTGTGAGCGCTGGGGCTGGCCGCATCCTGGGCACGACCCGCCGAGGGAGACTCACCTGCACCACCAAGTCATTGCTGAGCTCCTTCCCCGCGAAAATCACCCGCAACTGGTCAGCTGGAACCCCCTGTCGCTTAGCAACTGCCTCCTTGAACTGGAAGATGCTGGTGGTAGGATCGACCTCCACTGGGAAACCATGGCTGGAGTTGAACCTCACGAACACTGATGAGACAGTTGGGAGGAAGAAAAAAGTGAGCGTCACTCACGGCCCTTAAGTGGCAACAGCAACATTTCCGAGCGGCTTACCGCCCCCCAGCCCTTCCAGGAATGCATACGCTCTCCTTCACTCATGCCTCACGGCTGCAGAGAAGCATATGCAGAGCACTGGAGTCCCCACGTCCTATTAGTCAGTGACCCACACGCCAAACCGCATGCTCGCTTTGACACCCATCCTGGGAAACGGGGCCTCAAGCAGCACACTTGCAGGACTGGAGCGGTAAGGGTCCCCTGAGCTTCTGGGAGAGCCGCCTGTGACGGTACAAACAGGCGCCCCCTCCAGGAGCCCCGTCTCGGTCACACTCAGACCGTCCATGCTAGGGCTCATCGAACAGGAAGTCCACCCTGGCCGTGGGCAGGCTCAGTGACCTTACCCAAAGTGACAGATAACGAGACGATTCCTCCTGTGAACTGATCGATATAAACAAGAGTGAAGTCCCCGGGCCTCTCGTCAACGTGATCACAAGACAAAGCTACTGAAGGACCTGCTCTGTAGAGATGGGGAAGATTCAAGCCACTGACAGACCGAATGAAGACCCGCCAGCGGGGCTGTGTCAGAGCGCTGGGCACGGGCCTGGCCCGAAGGCTCCCCTGGGCCCGGCAGAGGTGCGCATCTGCCTTTTCTTTCAAAACCAGTGACACCGCTTCTGTCCCTGGGACTCCTCTCCTTCCCCTCTGGACCCCGCTGGGACCCCAGCCCTCCAAACACCCCTTCTCACTGCCAGCGGTCCCACCACGTGTCCAGGGGCCTCACATCCCCCTGCAGGGAACTTCTTCCAGGTGTTTGCAGGTGTTTGCAGGCCTCCCACTGAAGTCCTGGTCCACTCTCTTCACTTTCCAAAAGGCCCATATTGTTCTGCCAAGTGGTCCCAAGCTCGGACCAGTTCTTAACAGTCTCCTGTCCGCTGGGGACAGGACGTCAGACCCTTCTCTCTGGCACAAGCCCGCATCCCAGCCTGTCTCCACTCATCTCCACACACCCACCCTCTGCTACCTTCCCAGAAAGCACAGCTCAGAGAACCCTTGGACTGCCTCCTGGCCTCATTCATGCCACACCCTCCATCACCTCACCCAAGGAGAGCCATTCACCTCCATGGTCCATCTCAAACGTGACCTCCTCCAAGACACCTCTCACTACCAGACCCCCGAGGCTGAGCTCTGCTCTTCAGGGCTCCAGTGACATTGACCCCCACCACTGCCACATTCTCTCGTGGAAGCAGCCCTGCGCAGAGGTCACCAGCACCCCCTGCAGAGTCAGAAGGGCTTGGGCAGCAATCCCTGCAGGTCCCGTGGCAGTGACATATCAACCTCAGCTGACACTCTTTAGGTCCCAGTCCCCCAGTGTTCCAACACTAAACGTGCCACAGAGGGTGTCCGCTCATAGTGCTGGCGACCACGTAGGGTTCGGGGCACAGTGCTATAATTCATCATCTGTACGTTGTACTGTGTGCTCACCACCCCAGGTCGAGTGCCCACCCCCCACTTGGCAGAACAGCAAAGGAAGGCTGAGCCCTGAGCACGGCAGTCACTTTCCAAGCACATCAGCTACGCTGTGACAGAATCAATTCAAATTCGGTCCCATCTAACTCTAAAACCCCATCCCATTTCTGCTTCAACAGGTCGCCTAAAATACACTCACAAGTCCACGTTCCTTCTCCTTACGAGAAAGAAGAGGCTTTATGATGTGGCTCAGGTATACCCCACACAGGTGAGCTGTAGAAAACGGGATTAAAACCCTGAAAACTCCAGGGAGGGGCGAAGAGGCAAGGAACACGGAACAAGGGCTGTGAGACAGAATAGGACAAAAACGGCTCTGAGGTGCGAGCAGGGGGACACCACGGAGCAAAGCCTGGGGCATGTTACCAGCAGGGACAATACTAGAAAAAATAAGTATGGGAAGTAACAAAAGTGTTCCAAATAAAGAAAATCAATGGACAAAAACTACAGAGGAAGATGTGCTTCTAACGCACTTTGAAGTTGGCACGCAACACCCTTGAAAGCCGACGGAGAAAGAATGTCGTGGAACTCCTGGAGGTCTCCCTGCAGGTTGTCCGAACCCCGGAGACGACCAAGGCATCGGGGGAGCTGGGACCCAGGACTGCGAGGGGAACTGGGGACGAAGTGATCTCAGCTTCTTAAGCTCCACGTGAAAATACATGTTAAAATCTTTTCTTGCCATCTCCACAGACGTGGCAAACCTGGAAACGCACGCACTGCTGCTGGGAATGTAAAATGGTGCAGCCGCTGGGGAGCAGCCCGGCAGCCCCCACAACAGTTAAACACAGAGTTGCCACGGGCCCCAGCCCTTCGACTCCTCAGTGTTCACCCGCGAGAAATGAAGGCAGACATCCGTGGAAAGGTGGCAGACGAATGTTCACATCAGCATTGCCCCTGACACCTGAAAGGCGGGTTCCCTGAGAAATGGATGTGTGCCCACATGTGGCATCTCCAGACAGTGAGATACTGCACAGCAATTGAAAAAGGGTGAGGGGCTGATTCACACTTCAACGAGAATGGAACGTAAGTGATGGAGGCCAGGTACGACAGAGCACGTGCTGTATGACTCCATGTATACTGAATGTCCAAGAGAGTCAAGTACATGCACACAGAAAGTACACGGGGGGCCCCAATACCCTGAAATGTATTTATAAAAACTGTTTATTCTTACGTCCTACCTGCCGTCACCTTCAGAGCACTCCCATTTGAGGCAGTACACCTGTTGAGACACTTTCCACTGCTCAGTCTTTGAACTTGTCAACTTTGATGCCTTTCAGTGCTTCTGCCATTTTTTGTTTCATCTCCTCCACATGGGCAAAACATTTCCCTGTGAGGACTTTTTTCATCCAGGGAAACAAAAAGAAAGGCACGTGGGTGGGATCAGGGGAATAGGGAGGGTGGGGTACAGGGGTCATGCTGTTTTTGGTCAAAAACTGCTGAACACTCAGTGTGGTGTGGGCAGGTGTGCTTGTCAACCACCTGCCAGGGAAGGAGGCAAGCACCTTGTCTTAAAAAAAAAATCACTGAAGCTGAACGCAGCCTCTCACAACCACGCCAGCTGGTACATTAATGCAAGTGGGTTCCTAGCACGTTCACATAGCGGGGGAAGCCTAAACTATAAGGGGCCCACCTCCGGAAGATAGTTCCATTTTTGGGGGGTCCCCCTCATCTGTTAGCAGTTGACTAGGGTGGCAGTGGAGTGTGTTTGGGGAGAAATGGGACTTTCTGCTAAAGGGTAGAGGGTTTGTTTTTAGAGTGACGAAATCTTCTAAAATTAATTGTGAGGATGGATGCACAACTGTGAATACACTAAAAATCACTGAGTCTCACACTGTAAATAGGTGGGTCTTACAGTACCTGAGTTACACCTCAGTAAAGCTGTCCCCTGCCAGGCACCCCTCCCCAAGTCTCTGTGTATCCGTCATGCACTAAAGCACTTGGCAAAAAGACAGTCACTAAGTAATTCTGGAATAAGCAAATGAATGAATGTGTGTTCATTTCACTTTAAATGGCTTTCTCTCCACAAAACCTGTACACCCCACCTTTTGCATTGTTAGATGTTTGTTTTTACAGTGTGGTCAAATTTCGTTTTGAAACATCACACAGCTGCTGTACCTGAAAGTGTTGTGAGGACCTGGAACAGGGCTAATGGTGTTTTCAAAAAAAGGGAGACATCTATTCCAGCATTTAACATAGAAAATCTAATTTGCTCCAATTACTCACACTGTTCTAATTTCTGTACGCTTTCAAGTATGAATAAGATTTAGACCAAATTGCGGGCGACATTAAAATTCATTCATTCCTACTTCCAACAAATATTTACTGCGTGAGTAACCACGCGCTAAGCGCAGTGCGGGAGATGTCGAAACACAGCAATGTGATCCTGGCTTTGCTCGATTCTGCGCCATGCGCAGTAGACTGAACGCTTCGAGAACAGAAAAGGGGGAGCGGCCAACCGCTGCAGGAGTTCAAAGTGTTTCAGAGAAAAGGAAAAATGTATGGCAGATACAGAAAAACAGTAAAAGAATGTCCAAATGGAGATTTTGTTTTAATTGCTACAAATGGAAGTCTCGGTTTACTAAACCCTCTTTTAAGAAAAAACTACACTGTGCTCGTTAGTCATGGGGACGCCGGTGCCTCAGGATGGGTGTGTTTGTGGCAGCGACTCAACAACAGCAAGGGTCTCGAAGGATTCGGAGACCCCTGAAGGTGTTCCTCGAAACTTATGCCAGGCTGGGTTTTCTACTGCACGAAAGGGCAAGCAAATAACTCACCTTTCAGTATTCGGACAACATGGTAACTACAGAAAAACACCCTGGGTATCACACATCTCAAAAGAAAAATGTCAACACATCTACCTGTTTATTTTGCGAATTGTATGACCGCCTAAGAATTGTTCCATGACCATGAACTGCACATCTGAGGCCAAGGTTGAGTTTGCAGATGTTTGTTGTCATGTGCAGTTGAGTCGGCCCCGACTACAGGGTCCGCCCTCTGCAGTGTTGCTCAGCTCCTGGAGACTCAGGCCTGAGGCTTCTCTGATGGAGTCTGTCCGCTCCCTGTGCTGCCCTCCTTCCCCTGCTGCCTTTTACTTTCCCCACATTTATTGCCTTTTCCCACGAGCCCCACCTTCTCATAACGTGCCTGAAGGAGGGCAGCTTCAGTTTGTCTTCTTAGCCTCCCACAGCGTTCCAGGCTTAATGAGCTCCAGGACCCACGTGCCTGTCTTTCTGGAGGCCCCAGGGCACCCACAGAGTGCTCCCCCAGTGCTGTACTTCACATGAGTCCATTCCCACCCCACCCCCCAGCCTTCTTCACTGTCCAGCTCACACAGCCCACCTAGTAGCTGGAGACAGGAGGGTGCGGACAGTCTTAGCCTTGGTCTCCAATGGCGGCACATCTTTGCTCTTCATGATCTTTCCTAATTCTTCCACTGTTTCCCTGCTGCGTCTCAGCCTTCCCCTGATTTCTTGGCTCCAGCCTCCATTTGAACAGGTGACTGAACCAAGGTCGCCAACACTGACAACTGCAGGGTCTTTGCTGCCCACGTTAAAGTTGTGCATTTCTTCGGTCGTCAGGACATTTGTCTTCTTGATGTTCAAATGCAGTCCTGCTTGGACACTTTCTCCTTTCACTTTCAAAAGCTCTCCCAGCCTTTCCTAGTAGATGTTGACATATTTGTCCCTTCACTAAACACACTGAAGAAACCAAGGGACCAGTCTGACAGCCAGGTGGCCTCATGGCTGTTAGTGAATTCAGGACACGCAGTGGTTCATGCTCGCCACAGTCCTCCATCCAGGTAACGTCTTCATATTCTGCACCCCTCACCCCAACTGAGAGGCTGCCGGCCTCAGAATGCCCAGCCCTTGTGGACGTCTTCTGCGAAAATTATTTTACCCTCTGGTTCTTTGACTAGTCAGCTGCCTTCATTGACGTCACTTCTACAAATACAGCAAAGGAAACCCGGAGAGTGGTCAGAGTATCTGTGCCCATGCTTTCAGGGACCCCGAGAAACGGGCTGACCCATCCTGCATGTCATCCTCTGACACCGTGAAACAGACCACCGGCTATTTGTTGCTGTTTACATAATTATCTTTATTCTCTCTTGTGTTAGATCCCCAAACAGTTTACAGACCACCTACAAGATGGATTTCAAGCCTGACCAAATTTTCTCTTCCTAAGGAAGGTTCATGCGCCGTGATAGGGATTCTTCACCTGCTGTTGAAGGAACCTTCCAGAAATTTGACAGTGCCTTTCATTATATTACATATATTCACATTATTAATGCACAGAAACTTGTGACTTTCATTTGGAATCAGGTGGACCGAACTCTTCTTAACTGAGACATAATTCATATACTGTAAAACTCACCCTTTCTATGTGTACACGTGTCTTCCGGTATATTCAAAGAGTTGTGAACCACTCCAGTTGTTCATCACTATCTAGTTCCTAAATACTTTTGTTCGCCCCCCAAAATCCTCTACCCATGAGCAGTCACTCCCCTGAGGCCCTGGCTACCAGGAATCTACGTTCTGTCTCTGTAGATCTGCCTGTAGCAGGCATTTCAGATAAGTAGAGTCATATAATGTGTGGTCTCCTGGGTCTGGCTCCTTTCACTTGTTGCCGTGTTTTCAAGGTGCATCCACACTGCAGTGGGTGTCAGAGCTCCCTTCCAGTCTGTGGCTGAATAGCCTCACTTCGTGTCTGTTCGTGATCTGACGGGTGGGTTGCTTCCACTTTCTGGGCTATGATAAGTGACACTGCAGAGAACATCTGTGCACACGTTTCCATGTGACCTGTTCCATTTTTCTGAAAACATACCAGCAGGATCCTATGGCATCTCTACATTTGACCTTTTGAGGAACTGTCAAAACTTGACTGATCATTAAAATCACACAAAAGTGACAGTTTCATACGATATTGCCAAGACAGGGTTTTGTCAAACTAGCAATACCAGGTCAATGCATTTCTTTCCCATGATGCAGCCTCATGTTTGAAGTAAGCATCCAAGTACCTACTGCAACATTTGGGCTGAACGGCGCCTAACAGTCTTTCCTGTCAGATTGGTAAGGAGAAACCTTGGGAACGGCCTTGTGGTCCCAAGGGTCCGTTATTTCCCTGCTAAACTCCCTTCACTGTTTTCTATGTTTTAAACTAGTTCCAATAGTAAACTTCACACCTCCCCTTGTCTTAATTGACATCATTGACATATAACGTTGAATGAGTTGTAGGTGTACAACATAAAACATATTTCATGTATGTGTACATTGCGAGATGGTTACCAAAATAAGTTTAGTCAACATCCATCACTACGGAGAGTTGAAGATGCACGCTCCTGGCAACGTTCAAATGTACAGTGTGGCATCATTAACTCTGGGCCCCCCTGCCCACTGCACCCCCAGAACTCACTCATCTGTAACTGAAGTCTGCACCTTGGACCACCTTCATTTCTGCTTTTAACCTTAAATCTAGGTTCCTATTTGAAAAATACAGCTTAAAAAGTGTCACACTATAAAAAGCCAAATGAGAAGTGACACTAAAGACACGGAACACAAAATTGTGGGCACTCAGAACCAAAGTGAAGGTGGAGCACTTCGGATTTGCACGGTGCAAAATGAAACTTCTCTGACATTAAAATTACTCAGTTTGCTGATAAGAGCAAAAAAAATCCATTCACTAAATGAAATAAAAACTCTGATAATTCACATTTATGTTAAAAAAACCCAAACGAGACAGGGTTCTGACCTAGAAAAGCCAGGTGTCCTGTTGCGGTGTGATCACATGGGTTTGGCAGAGGCTTTCCCGGTTGCACCAGGTCAAAAAACCCTGTAGTTCGTGGTTTTATTGTTGTTTTTTCATGAAAGAAATGGAGGAAAAGAAGAAGAATGGAAAGGCAGGAGATATTTCCAGAAGCTTTTCAAAACAAAAAAGTCAACTTTGGAAAACCACGTGAAAGGCACAACAGGAAGCACTGACCACTGAGAAAGCGTGGGCTGCCTGGCTGGCAAGTCCACGAGCCTGTGGGGGCTGTGGGGCCGAGGGTGGGAGCACACTGACCAGCACGAACTTGTCCCCTGCACTGAGAAGCCAGACCTACTTAATACCACGTGACATTGTCAGTTTCCCCATCACATATGGTCACTTTGATACTCGTTAATTTATGGTTCTTGTACATTCTTGCGTACCATGTGATTTGAAAGCGGTGAAGGAAACAGATTTCTTAGGATTATCTTTTTCTAGCCTTTTCTCCACATAAAAACACAACCACTCATATCAATATTAAGAGTACAGAACCGCAGCGCTTAACAGAGTGAATACTGTTCTTCAAGCCGCCATCTATGTGCCACATTCTCTCATTAGGCACAAGTAACGCCCGTAAAATGGTGATCGAAGAAACGGAATTCTAATATTTTTTCAGAAGCAGCAGATTCCACCAGTGATCTCAGTGTTCTGAAGACATCGAAACACAACATAATTTTTCCCTAGAGGTATTAGCTAGTGGAGGTATTTCTTCACAACCCCCCAGACAGATCAGGAAATGTTAACACTTACCATCCAGATAACGTGGCGTGCTAAAAGCACGTGACACACAGAAGGCCGACCTCGCTACACAATGGACTAGGTGAGACTTGACCCAGGCTACATTCCTTGATAGGTCCCGTGGGTCCTTGGAACTCCACTAAACTTGAGTTGCAGTGATGACGTTTAGGAAGTTAACAAAGTTCTCACAAGAACATCACACTCAAGTTTTCCTTTCACCCCCTTTTCCTATCCGTAACCCTTGGGTACATGGCGACCAATATAGGTCAATGTATTTCTGTCTATCGATATTTTTACTATGTTGTTTCTTAGGATGACAACCGCAAATAATAATTCATGCTGAAAGAAAACACCAGAGCCACCAATATTTTTCTTTGCTTGACATACTTACAGATACATATTTTTATGCTTATAATAGAAGTTAATAAAGAAACATGCCCTGCTTAGTATTTCTAGATTGACTGCAGAAATAGCTACTACCCTTTCTGATGAGGTGGAAGTTTATGCATGTATCGATGAGGCAACAGCTGGGACAAATTACTTCCAGAAAATAACAGTTCTCATTGCTTTTCTCTTCTTCTCTTACAGCTTGTGGATGAAGTGAGATGAGCCAGGCTTGTCCTTAGGAGGCAGAACAGGCTGCTGGCATCTAATGTTCACCTGTGCCCCAGGTACTGTAGACATTCACCTGTGCCCCAGGTACTGTACGCATTCACCTGTGCCCCAGGTACTGTACGCATTCACCTGTG